>JAKCPI010010607.1:0-10946 GCA_023213315.1 Euborellia annulipes
GCCTCCCCCCACCCTTAATTTTTTATTCTTATATTTCTTCAAATATGAACATGCTTTTTTGGGTTTAAAATTACTGAATAAATATTTTCCGAAGAACCGAAAATGCAGTCCATATATGTAGGAACGAAAATAATTTTTCTGGTACGGTTAAATGTGGGCAGAATATAGACATTATAGCTGGTATGATCCAAATACGCCTTCAAATACACAGGAATCTTATAATACAAAATGATCCTGTATTACAAAAGAGCGCTTTTTAAGAAAGTACCTTACAACTATTTACTATTTCTGTAATTGGCCCTTTATTTAACACAATAAATAAAGAAATAAAAAATTTAGTTACTACTTATCTTCGTGATAGTAATAAATTCATATCATTTTATAATTTGCAAATTACGTTTATTACCTTAGCGTGATTTCCTAAGCTTTTTCGAAATTCTATTTTTAAGAGCATTAAATTCTCATTTTGGAGTTTTTTTTTATATTCACTTTTGAAAGTGTTGAGATATCAATTTGTTTTTGCGGTAAAGAAGAATCGAAGCATTGAGAATTGACCACGAGTTAAGATCACTAGCAAATTTTGTAAAATTTTAATTTTATTAAAAATGTGATTTTATTTAAAATATTTAAAGCTTTATAGTAGATTTGTTTTTGTTTTATACTATTTGAACATATTAAATTATTTTAATTTTCTAAAAAAAAATTTCGCCCCCTCCCCCCCCTGATTCAAATTCGTTCCGGCGCCCCTGAGTCCAAAAAAGTGGGTCCCGCAAATTGGTCTGTGTGTGTGGGTGTGGGGCGAAGGGGGGAGGATACCAAATGGCTTAGGTAATAATGGCGTTTAGGTGCCTGAACCTCATAATATTTATAAATTATTAAATACGAGTTATCGATAAAGTCTTAAATGACCTGAGTTGCCCAAAAGACTGTGTGGATATGTGTGTGAGTGAAAATGGGAAAAAATAATAAAAATGATTTTTCTTAACATGCAAATGAAAATTTTTTAAATACATTTGACATACACAAGAGCGAACACTAGGGTGGTGGAGGGGTTTAAAAGGCTCATTGTCTGTCTGTGGTAGTGCGAAAACTGGACAATATTTTTTTTAACAGTATGAGATCATAGCAAAAGTGACGGCAGGAGGCCGAAACAAGGATTCGGCGAGAATGGCCAGGTTGAAGACCGGACAAATTTATCAATGCGAGGCTAAATACAGGTTAAAATTTATTGCTCCAGGAGAAAAGCAAGACAGAATTTACGACTTCAGGGCAAAGCAAGGACAATTTTTTGACTCGGGTATTCTCATTTTGCGATTGAAATCTTCTGAAGACCACTTTACTCTTGTATTTCATAGGGAAGATAGGAGAAATGGTTGCCATGGTAACAAAATATAAATATTTTCCCATACTTATAAATTTTACATCTGAATTCCAATGTTCCGTACTGTCATGTCGAGGAACTAAATATATGTCGACACAAAAAATCTGGTGTGACAAGCACAGAACACAACTTTCGATTACCGAAGGTAAGAGAAAGTTGTGTGCTGTGCGCCAGTCACACCAGATTTTTTAAATTGATTGTGTATCATCAGAGAGACCGTATATAAAGAGAGAGTGCCGACCCGCCCTAAGGTGAAGAACAAGTTCCTTTTGTTGCCCCTAATATTACTATCATACCCCCATCAAGGCCAACAGATCAAATTCACCCTCTTTCTTTTTTTTCACTTCCATTTTTTTTTTTTTTTTTTATTGATGGAATAATTTTATTCCTGTCTCGCTTGATAATATAAATTCAATTTCACTTTTTTCTTCTAATTAATTGTATCTGCTTTTTCACTTTATTAATTTTATTTTTATCGACAGATAACAAAGAGAGAATTATTTAATATATTCATTGACAGGTATCTTCTTTAATGGAGAGGGAGGAGGAGGAGGAGGGGCGAGGGTTCGTCAAGTCTTTTTGTATTTGATAAACCCACTCGAGTTTCAAGGGATATATTCCTATCTAAATTAAAATGAGAAAATATCATTGGAAGACGAAGGTGAAAAAAACACCGAGTTTTCCCTCTCTCAATTTTATTGCTTTTTTTGGTGTAGGGTAGGACTACTTATTAAATAACTAGCCGCGCCGCCCGCCGAAGGCGGCATCACCCCTCTGGACTCCCGCCTGCGACGGACCCTCGTTTTTTCATAATTATGAAAGAAAAAATTATTTTTATTATTATTATTTTTTTTTTTTAACATTCACACTTTTTTCTCATTCACACACACATACACACAGTCTTTTAGGCAACTTAGGCCATATAAGACTTTGACGATAACCGTTATTTATGAATTTATCTATATTGGAGTCCAGGCATTTATTTAAGCCATTTGGTATCCAAATGGCTTAAATAAAATCATCGGACTGCCTGGGGTCCGAACCCGCGACGTTTGGTATACGAGGTTAGCACGCTAACCTCTACACCATGCGAAACATTATTACTACTACGTATTCCAATCCAGTGCCTGCTTGAGGATTTGTTTACATTCAAAGAATACACAACTGCAAAGAATACTTGAATATTTCTCTATACATTTCCTATGGGAGAAATCGTAACTTTAGGAATTAATAACTCAAAAAGTTATAGGATTTTGGGACCCGAGTATTTTTCTGGAACTCTCCATAACCTCCTCTATAAGACTGCAAAATTTCGTTTCAAAATTCCAACGGGAAGTTGGTCAAACAGAGCGTGACAGACGGACAGACAGACAGACGGACGGACGGACAGACAGACAGACGGACACTTCGCAATTATTATATATAGATATTTTAATTTTTAATAATTTTTATAAATGATGCCTTTATTAAGTTGCTAACTTCACGAAACTTTCCTCAGATAGCTAATTATATGTGAAAAAAAACTCATTTTTTTGCGTGTTCTTGTTTTCTATATCGATGATTTACTATCGGCCGGATAAGTTTGCTAGTTGACTACAAGTGAAACAACCGGTCCTTAAACACTTTATTTTTTTTTATCTGTTCATATATATTTGTTGGAACGTACGTATGAAACATTTCTTTGCTTACTAGACGCTCAAACAAGATTTAAATCTGACGATTAGAAAGAAAAAGAAAAAAAAAATTCTCTTGACATGATTAAATGATTTCTCCATATTAAAAGTTTAAACTTAATCCATCTCATTGAAACTTTTTAATATCTATTGAAAGGTTTTTCAAATGTTCACTAACAAGATAGATTAGAGTGGGGGGGAGGGGGGAGAGCAACGAAAACATCAAACAATCATTGTTCTTCTAATTAGAGACAAGTTGGAAAGCTTTTGAGTGGATATGCAGCTAGCTATACTACGTACTCTACTAATGATAGTAGACAAAGGCAAAGGATTACTCGTGTTGTTGGATTACGTTCGAAATTAAATACCTACATTGGATTTCACACTCACTTTAAGAACTCTCTCTGTCTGCTTCTTGGTGGGTTGGTTAAAATCAAAGACTGATCTATAATTGAACATAAGAGGGGGTTCCGATATTCAAATAAATTTATTTATTACTAGCCGCTCTGCCTGGCTGGGCCTGCGGCGGACCATCGCCTTTTATTAATCATCATATTTATTTTTTTTCTTTCTCTTACCTCTATATTTCCTGTATGGGGACGTGATTTTCTATAATATTGACAGCTTATCTGCACAGAGGTTCCCGGTAGCTTTCAATAACTGTGTCAGATATATACGAAAGGCCAACTTTGCAGACGATTTAGCTATATTCTACAGCCACAAAAATTATAGATGTATCACAAATAGACTTTGTCAGTACACGAAACTAATCCAAAAACATCTACAAAATTGGAAACAAAAAATCAATATCAATAAAACAGAAGCAATAATATTTACAAAAAGAAGGAAATATCTAAAGTCAGAATGGAAAATAAGAAATGCTTTACTTTCCTGGAAAGCAAATCTTCGCTATCTTGGACTCAAATTCGATCGAAGGCTAACTTGGAATCCTCATTTAAAAACACTAGCAGAAAACGGGCGCTTGGCATTAAAAGCCCTATGGCCTCTAATTGGAAGAAAAAGTCCTTTAGATATTGACTACAAAATAATTTTATTTAAAAACATTATTAGACCAAAATTGCAATATGGTTGTCCATTATGGCTACAGAGCGCTGCAAAGTCTAATGTGAACCTAATTAATATTCAGAATACAAAACAAGTGTCTAAGAACAATCGCCGACCCGCCACCTGGAATAAATAATATTCTCATAAGAACAGCCTTAGAAGTTGAAGACCTAGAAGAATATCTGAAAAAAATATGCTCCAGATTCAACAAAAAAATAATCAATCATAAAAATCCACTCATAAGAGAAATACAAGAAACGTAGGCCCAAGTACAATAAAAACTTAATGTAATAAAAATATATTCTTTCCTGTTGTTTTTTTTTTCGCTTTCATATTTGTTTTGAATAAAAAATCCGAAGGTTTTTTACAGTTTTCCTTCAAGAAAAAAGAAGATTAGAGAAAAATAAGGAAGAAAGAAAAAAGAAAAGCAAGAGTGGTGAAATGGGGAACCATGAGGCCGCTGGAAAAAAAAAATGTAAAAATACATTGTCATTGTACATTTATGTATTGAAAAATATGATAAAATAAATATATTATTATTATTATTATTATTATTATTATTATTATTATTATTGAAAGGTTCAGAATACAAATGAACCAAGTCCACTTTTTGTCATTTTAGAGTTAGCAACGCTATAACATGCACTAACTATGTACAATTTCTGTGTAATAATGAACCTAGTTCTGAAAATATCGGCTTGGCTTGACTTTTTAAAAAACAGGTAATTTTGTTATGAAGCTTTAACTTTAAACCTCTGTAGCTCAAAAGTAAATAAAGCGAACTTGGTCCACTTGTATTTTGAATCCTCCATATATGACCTAAGACCTTGAGACCACGTCTCCCATCTTGTGGGGGAATCTTGGGTGGTGATTGGGATTCTTACAGGAGATTTAGATATGCGACCTTCATCTACCATATGTATCTGTACGCGCCTCCCGCCCTATATTTACGACATTCTTTCTCCCGGCACTTCCACCAGGGCGCGGGGTTTGGATTGTCGGGCCTTATGACACGATCTTTCGCTGTTATCAACAGCAGAGTTTGGAATGCCCTCCCCTTGCTTGTCCGTGGAGCCTCCAATTTCAGGACCTTCCGTTCCCTGTTATCCGTTATTGTGAGAGGAATATATGGCGCCGTTTTTGATCGGGATCTTGGCCACCTGCCTAACACACTGTCGCGAGTCGAATGGTCGATAGATGTAAGTGAGTTCCTGAGAAATGTATGACAAATTTATTGTGTGCACTATGAGGGGCCACCAATCCTATCTACATGTTTCAATAAATAAATATATGTTAATATATATAGAGAGAAAGTATTGAATTCATGTCAAAAATTCAATGTTGAGATTTTGATGGATATACACGTTTTAAGATCCCCTGAATCCAAAAGAGTGGTTTTCGCGACATGGTCTGTCTGTCTGTGTGCGTGTCTGTTAACAAAATATCTAAAGAACGAGAAGAGCCAGGAAGTTGAAATTTTGTATTTAAGTTAAGCACCCCCCTGGGACGGGACACGAAGCCTTTGAACAAAATCGACCAAAGAGTACTAGTACTTTACTGATGTACTTTTTCAGTTTATCTCGATTTTCTCAAAATTCGCTCTAACGATTTTGATTAAAATTCAAAAATCAATTATTTTTTAGATGCTCTTTGAAATGTATATTCTCATTTTTCCAATGAAATCTTCTGAAGACCACTTTACTCTTGTACTTCATAAGAAAGATAGGAGAAATGGTTGTCATGGTATAAAATATAAATATTTTCCCATACATATAAATTTAACTTCTTGCATTTTAATATATCAGTGGAAACTAAATATATCTCGACAGTGCGACCAGTCACACTAGATTTTTAAATATTGTTTTGTTTGTTAGTACTAAGCAATAACAATTTTTTTTTTTTAATGTTTCAATTATACGAATAAAATAATGAACATCAAGAGAGAAAAAAAGATAAAAACATCTAGCATCTGTTGGCAAAAGTTTCCACTTGTGTATTTAGAAAAAAATAACAGTTTAAGTTTATAAACTTTTTTTTTTATCTTGATAAATAAATGAATGGCATCGATGCTTTGCTATTTAAAAGATAAATACTTTTCTCTTTTTTTATACTATAAATAAATGTAAATATTTGAACAAGTATCAAAGTAAAAAAGTCGATTAGGGATGTTGATATCTGAGCGGCATCTATGCGTGATTTGGTTTAATTGAAATTCAACATTTTATAATATGTATTTGGAGGCCAATTTTCTCAAGTGAATTTCTATCTGAAAATTGTGAAAAAAGAAATATTATTAAAAAAAAACCTGGTGTGACTGGTCGCACTACACACAATTTTCTCTTGACTTAGGTAATCGAAAGTTGTGTTCTGTGCGACAGTCACGCCAGATCTTTTGTTTCGACATATATTTAGTTTCCGACACTATGGTACATTCGAATTCAAGATGTAAAATTTATAGGCATGGAAAAATATTTATATTTTGTTACCATGGTAACCATTTCTCCTATCTTTCCTATGAAGTACTAGAGTAAACTGATCTTCAGAAGATTTCATTGGCAAAATGAGAATATACATTTTAAACATTTTTTGAATTTTAATCAAAATCGTTAGAGCGAATTTTGAGAAAATCGAAAAAAGTATATCAGTAAAGTACTAGTACTTTGAGGTTGATTTTGTTTAAAAACTTTGTGTCACGTCCCAAGGGGGATTCCTAACTTAAATATAAAATTTCAATCTCCTAGATCTTCTCGTTATTGAGATATTTTGTTCACACACACACAGACAGACCATGTCGCGAAAACCACTTTTTTGGATTCAGGGGACCTCAAAACGTGAAGATCCATCAAAATCTCGACATCGAATTTTTGACATGAATCCAATACTTCTCTCTCTATATATATTAACATATTTATAGAGGTAAGAGAAAGTAAAAATTATTCAGAGTTAGTTGCCTGGCGTAAAAACCTGACTGTGGTCTCGGGAATTGTGGACATTAATAATTATAAAATTTTTGATATAAGATAAGGTGGCTGTAGATATCAGTTGATACAGGACAGAGGAGCTGGCAGCCAATTTTAGAGCCTCTATATTAAATAAAAACTCTTCAATTCTGGATACGTTTCGGCTTTATTCTACTAAGGCCATCATCAGTCCCATTAGAGCTGGAAAGACATACATTAATATATAAAGATGACAGTTACAAAATACAAATAAAATATTTTATATAAAATATAAAAATCTCACAGTATTAATATATAGAGTTGTTATAATGGAATATTTTTTATATACATTAGTTGGTATATAAATAATTTCTATTTTGTATGCTTCCAGTTTTTAATACGTGTGTATACGTCTAAGTAACAATTTGATTTGATCAGATATTTCTTAAATTTACAAATATATTTTTCGATGAGATGGGATTATATCAATGACCCTTATTATTAGGACATTGCCTGAGGTGAGAAGCCGAAATTGTAAATTTAAGAAATATCTGATCAAATCAAATTGTTACTTAGACGTATACACACGTATTAAAAACTGGAAGCATACAAAAATAGAAATTATTTATATACCAACTAATGTATATAAAAAATATTCCATTATAACAACTCTATATATTAATACTGTGAGATTTTTATATTTTATATAAAATATTTTATTTGTATTTTGTAACTGTCATCTTTATATATTAATGTATGTCTTTCCAGCTCTAATGGGACTGATGATGGCCTTAGTAGAATAAAGCCGAAACGTATCCAGAATTGAGAGTTTTTATTTAATATAGAGGCTCTAAAATTGGCTGCCAGCTCCTCTGTCCGTATCAACAAATTATAAAATTTTATTAGCATAAAATTTAATTTTTAAGTTATGATAAAATTTTTTTTGTTTTTGATTTGCAGTCACTTATTTGCTCAATTTGCTCTAAAAAGTCCTCAAAATCTGTCTTCATTTCCCTAAAGATCCAGGAATGATTTTTAACATGAATATAGATGAACATTTATCATTAGGAGATAGTACAGTAATATATATTTGATCACTTTAATAAATAATAACAAGCACTTTTTTGGCATAATAATTATAAATGTGATTTTTCTTTTTTGTTTGTTGCAGATTTGTTAATAGAGATGCTTGGAGTCCTGGCTAGCTATAGTATAACAGTTAAAGAGCTCAAATTACTTTTCGGTGCAATGAAAGCAGCAAATGGCAAATGGGTAAGTCAAGAATTCATTTCTATTATTATTAGACTATTATTATTATCATAACAGGTGGTAAAGTCCGCCCCCTGGGCCCCCCTTGCTCGCCAAATTTATTCTTGCTCACTGTTTAAAAATTTTGCAATTGCTCGCCGAAGGCGAAGTTTTTAAATTTCCCCTCTCACTCCATTTCCTGTAACTCTGACCAATCAGCGAGAGAACAGGCACATACGCACAGGAACAGTAAATCAGTGGCTTAGCGTTTTATACATATAGTAATGATAATGATTATTATAAATTTCACAATTTTTATTTTAATAAAAACTTAATTGTTTAATTCCAACACTTGTTAAGCAATTCTAAATATTAGCAGTGAAATTCTGGATGGGTGGCTTCAAGGGATACTTAATATTTTATTAAAATTTATTAATTTACTCAATAAATAATATTAAATAAATTTTTATGTGACTGTTGAAAACTTTTATTTAATTGTTAATTGTCAAAGTTTCCGTCTTCAATCACGACCTTCCTCAGAACCTTGTACTGTCAGATTTAATTTTCCTGAGGAAGACCGTGAATAGCGGCCGAAACATCGACAATTAAATATTTTTTTTTATTTTATCTCCTGGCTGCTACGTATCCTGGCTGTATCCATTATAAATTTTTTTTCTATCGATTTTTACAATAGACAAGACTTGAGGCTTGAAAATATTTTGTAAATTGACTTCGAATGATCTAAATATATAAATGTAAATTATATTTATATATAGCCCTGAAGATGGTCCCTAACCTTAAGGTGCGCGTCTCGAAAAGCCGTTAGAAGACGATTTAGTACCGAGTTACTCGAGGCGGCAAGAGATGGTGCGCCATGGCGTTAGTTTTTCCCATAGGAATACAAGGGATTTATTCTATTTCATTTGAAAGATTCCAGCTAATTAATTAACGGTAAAAAATTAATTATTTTTTTACACAATGATTACTAATTTAATTATCTATAAGATATAGAGCGAATTTTTTGAAAATATCTTTTATTTAATGCGATTAATCTAAAAAAAAATTATTTTTTCGAAAATCAAAAAAAGGGCTTCTATAAGTTGTAGATATTTTAAATATCTTTAATTAAAAAAAAATTCGAGGTGCATAGCTTCAAAATTGTGGCCGCTGGAACTTCCCAAAATTAGCACCCCGAGACGCGCACCTTAACAATCCTCTATCTGTCTAATATTGGGAAATTTTCACTTCGCCATGTCTCAGGGGGCGTTTTTATCGCTGATTGTTATTTCTTTTTTTATGAAAGAAACATTTATTAACACGTTCTAAATTAATAATCGTGCTTTCTTTCCTTTACCGTACTTTTTGATTTAATGGATTCGTTTAAAAGTCAAGAGAGGTAGAGGGAGGGGGGGTAGTACGTAAGCAAATAGGAGTGGGAGAGAGACCAATTAGGAGCAGGGTTTTCTTGCTGTTTGTTATTCTTAGCTAACCCAATTAGCTGCGGTCGTCTTCTTCCTCCCTCTGTCTCTACGTATAGCTATATACCACCATGCTTTGGTGCTCTAATTTCCCATGATGCTCCCTCTCTGAGGATGCGGAGGGATTTAAGGCTTGAGAGAGAGAGAGAGAGAGAGAGACCCTCTCTCCTTGCTCTATGGTAAATAACCAAATGGGATGGGGAGGGAAATTTATATGCATGCCAACATCCATCCATTTATGGCTTCCAATTGAAAGGAACATCAAAATACTCCTTCCAATTTCTAAATTGATTTTGTTAAATCCTCTTTTTTAATTTAATACTTGAAACTGAAGTTGTTTTTTTTTAAGTCAATTCCAATTTTCTAATTGGGCCCCGCCGCTATTATTAATTCTAATTTATATTAATACCGAAACGTCATAAGATTTGATGAAGAGACTGGCGGCTGTCTGTGTTCATTTTACACAAAAAATAAAATTGTTTGGAACTTAATAGTAAATCCATTGAGACCTTAAGGTGCGCGTCTCGAAAAGCCGTTAGAACACGATTGACTACCGAGTTACTCGAGGCGGCAAAAAGATGGCGTTAGTTTTTCCCATAGGAATACAAGGGATTTATTCCATTTCATTTTAAAGTTTCCAGCCTAATTAATTAAGAGTAGAAAATTATTTTTTTAACACAATGATTACTAATTTAATTATCTAGTTCCTGCAGGGGCGTATATAGAAATTTTTTCGGGGCCTGAACTCAAAAATTTTTCTGGGAAAAATTTTTTTTTAAGAAACTAATTTTTTTCACACGAAATTTTTCCGAACATCTTCTTGCGGAAGCAAAGTTTTCCATCCTGCGGAAAAAAATTTGTTGCGCTGATATCTGTATATCCCTATATATGTATATGTGTTTGGGAAATTTCCGGGGGCCGGCGGGCCCCCCGGCCCCCCCCCCCCTTATATACGCCCCTGAGTTCCTGGTTTACCGAGCCAGAGCTAGGTCTTTTTTTTGATAAAATTGGAAAAAACTAAAAGAAATAACAGTCCAGGGAAAGCTTTGAGGAATAGCAACATTCCTGGGTGGTTACTTGGAAGAGACAGTTCCTCATAAGAATATTTTTAATATAAGAGTTGCCCAGGCGATGTGTAAGCCTTGGTGGCCTGGAGACAATT
>JAKCPI010010608.1:0-62166 GCA_023213315.1 Euborellia annulipes
GTGTTTGTGCTGCAGCGTCGCCTGCTTGCCTATCTACTGACTGCAGGCTGCCGCCTCAGGCGGCGACGGTCGCCGCGCTGGCTGGAGTGGGGAAGCCAGCGAGCACGGCCAACAATGCTCTGTCAATAATACAAGAAATAAAATTAAATTAGACGATTTTCATTGTTAATGACTTTTTTGCGAATTATTGCCTTTAAAAAGACATTAAGTCATAGTTAGCTCTACCAAAGAAAAAAAATGAAATATGTATTAAAAAAATAAATAGTCTACTTTTGTAATGAAATTGAAATACTCCATTTCTATTCTATTCTACTGCATCTCTATTTATTTCAATTGATTGGTAGCAAGGGCGGATCCAGAGGTGTTTCTCGGGGGGGGTAATTTGGAGTGACTCGTCGCACACACACTATTTTTTCTTAATTTCAGTAATTTAAAGGCGCATTCTGTACTTGTTTGCCAGAATATAAATACAAATCAAATTTTTAAGTATTAATTTTTAAAATTTTACGTGAAAAATAAATTCTTTTGCAAAAAAAAGGTATTTTTTCAAATCTCGGGGGTAATTACCCCCTTTACCCCCCCTTGTATCCGCCCTTGATTGGTAGCTACTCATAATTATTTAAATGTAACTTTAATTTGTTGATGAAAATTAAAGAAGAAAATACATCTTGAGTTGATTCGTTAATATATTTATATCATAATCATGACAAACGATTCTGAACTAGAATTTTGTTCATGAAAAAGTTTTTTAACAAATAAACAAAAATTTCTCTTTTTATAAAAATAAATTTTACGACAGGTCGGAAGATTGTTCAAAGCGGAAACGAATAACCATGCGTAGTTATAATATAAATATATTGAGGTTTTCTTATTTTAATTTTCACCTTGTCCAAAGAAATTTGTTATGAATTAAAATTTTGATATTATTTACATTTAATTAAAGAAACGAAATAAAATCAGTTTTAATGTCTTATTTTTTGAAAATAAATGGTATTAAAAAAATATTTCATTATTGAATTCACTCTAACCTAAGATTTTTGCTTTGACCTTCATAAGAAAACGATATAAAATTGCGATATAAAAGGATAACTGTATCTCTTCTACTTCGCTTTTATAATTAAATTGAAACGCAATAAATAATTGAGTGATATTTACCTGTTGGTGATGAATTCGAGAGAATTTCAACGAAGAGAGGAGAGAAAATGCCTTGGCGTTTGAGCTGCAGCGTCGCGACGCGTCGCCTGCCTGTAGACTGAGACTAACTGACGTGGCTGCCTGAGGCGGCGACGGTCGCCGCACTGGCTGGAGTGGGGGGAGAGGCGCCAACAATGATCTAAAAATAGAACACGAGCAATAAAATTAAATTAATGAATTTAAAAGATTATCTCTTTAAAGAAAAATAAATGATTTCTATTTTATGTGAATTATCCCTTGCAAAAATACAGAAAAAATCTGGCGTGACTGGTCGCACAGCACAAAACTTTCTCTTCTCTAAATAATAATTTTCAAATTTATTTTCCGGCTCTTTGATCGATAGAGCCAATTTTATAACTAAATTTACCTCGACACAAAAAATATGGTATGACCAGCACGGTGCACAACTTTCTCTTACCGGAGGGTAAGAGTTATGTGCTGTGCGCCAGCCACACCAGATTTTTTCAATGATAACGTAAAGTAGCTTTGTTAGTTTAGATCACATATCATAAAAAAATAAAAAAAAAAAAATAAAAAATTGATCGGGTATAATGACGTTCAATGTATTATATGAATAGAGATCGTTTTATATACGTATATATATTTTAGGGGTAAATAATTAAAGAGAGATTTTTGAGAGCTTAAAAAAAGGCATTCAATTAAAATTAATAAGGTTTATTAAATAAAAAAATAATAATAAAATTCAACGAATTCAATCAAATTTTATAATTAAGAATATTAAATAAATGAAGGGTAAAAAGAGGGTTTAAGTTTAAATGCAGTTGAGGGAAAATTAAAAAAAATTCTATTATACGTATACCAAATGATTTCTTCATTTATATCTCTCATCAAAAAGCTTAAAAAAATCATCAAACGAAATCTCATTTAATAAGCGAAGATTGACGTTCAGATATATTCCTGACAATTAATACTTTGTGGATTCGCAAGCGAAATTGTAATTAATTTAAATAAATATAGGATGGAGAAAAAAGAATTAAAAATAAATAAATACAGATTTTATCGTAGCACTCACCTAGGAATGTATGTGTTGATTTTCAGTGTAGGAGGTGTAAACAGGCCTTTGCAGTCCTATAAATGGAACAAAGTATGTTAGATTTAAAATATCAATCTTGTTAGTCTCTAGTTGTAAGATTATATGGACCCTGTTATGCAATAGTGTGTCAAGCGCCAAAAAAAAATTAAAAATTGAGTTAAGCACGGAATATTGTTTCAAATGCTATAATTAATATTATTTGTCATGAAATATGTCCTAAAAAAATTTATATTTAATGTTACTTCCAAAATTGACAAAAAAAATTATATATAATCCAATGAAAACTTCTTCTTCTTCTTCTGTCCTCGTCTTATTCCGGCGATGCGGGGTCGGCGGACCTCAATTTACCCTCCAACCCTATCACGCGTTTTTCGCAACCGGAAGAAATAGGACAGGCCGGCCCGTCGCACGGTCTGACGCCTGTTGAAAAGACGAAGGAAGAGACAGACATACAAAGAACTGAAGGGCTGCCTGTCCCAGCTCGGGCAGCTCGTGGTCGCCATTCACGTACCCACAAGATGTGGGTCCCTGAGCGATATAATCCAATGAAAACAAAAAACTTTAATGTTAATTTTCTCAAAACTCGGTAACTGGCGCTTGACACATTAATGCGTAACAGGGTCCATATATATAGGAGAGATTATAAACACTAAGCAATAAAGATTTTAATAAATGACCTAGTGTTTTTAATTTTTAAAATCAATATTTTTTACTTTCTCTTACCTATGTATATATGTAATATATATATAGAGAGAAAGTATTGGATTCATGTCAAAAATTCGATGTCGAGATTTTGATGGATCTTCACGTTTTGAGGTCCCCTGAATCAAAAAAAGTGGTTTTCGCGACATGGTCTGTCTGTCTGTGTGTTTTTGGCCAAAGAGTACTAGTATGTAAAATTTATAAACATTTTTCTCAAAATTCGCTGCAACGATTTTTATTAAGGTGCGCGTCTCGGGGTGCTAATTTTGGGAGATTCCAGTGGCCACAATTTTGAAGTTATCGACCTCAAATTTTTTTTTAAATTAAACCTATTTAAAATATCTACAAACTAATAGAAGCTCTTTTTTGATTTTCGAAAAAATAAATTTTTTTTTTAGATAATCGCATTAAATAAAAGATATTTAAAAAAAATCGCTCTATATCTTATAGATAATTAAATTAGTAATCATTGTGTTAAAAAATAATTAATTTTTTACCCTTAATTAATTAGTTGGAAACTTTAAAATGAAATGGAATAAATCCCTTGTATTCCTATGGAAAAACTAACGCCATCTCTTGTCGCCTCGAGTAACTCGGTAGTCAATAGTGTTCTAACCGTTTTTCGAGACGCGCCCCTTAAAATTCAAAAATCAAATATTTTTTAGATGCTCTTTAAATTGTATATTCTCATTTAGCTATTGAAATCTTTTCAAGACCACTTTACTCTTGTACCCATAGGCGTAGCCAGAAATTTTCGATGGGGGGTTCAGGATGATTTCTCCCCCCCCCCCCCCCGACTAATAGGGCAGTATAAGGTGTCTAATGAAATATATATTTGACTAGCCAATCCGCCCTTCTGGACCCCTTCGGATTGGCTCGGGCCCGCCCTTTCTTAAATAAGTGCCCCAATTTTTCATTCATCTCGATTCAGGCATTATAAAATGCAACCCTCACTTCCCTAAAATAGCGGAGTATCTGTGCTTGTTTCTTTTGATCAGAGTTCTATCTCAGATCTCTTTAAAAAAAAAAATTAAAAATTTAATTATATAATAATTTTTATTACTTTTCATTTGAGGGATTTAATCAATTTTAGCAGGCTTCAATTTTTTATAAAGCAAGACAAAAATCAATTCTTTTCAATGGGAAAATTCTGAATTTTCTTGAATTTTTTGCGTTTCCTTTTAATAAAATTATTTTATTATATTTTTTTTTTTTAAACTAGAGAAAATTATTATATTTTTTTACTTTCTCTTACCCTATCTATGAAATATATATAGAGAGAAAGTATTGTTTGTATTACAGACCTTAAATATCTAGTCATGGCTTGGGTCCAATGGGGGGTTTGAACCCCCAAAACCCCCCCCCGTGGCTACGCCTATGCTTGTACCTCATAGGAAAGATAAGGAAAATGGTTGCCATGGTAACAAAATATAAATATCTTCCATGTTTATAAATTTTACATCTTGAATTCAAATGTAGCGTACTGTCGGAAACTAAATATATGTCGACCCAAAAAATCTGGTGTGACAAGCACAGAACATAACTTTCTCTTGCCGATTGGTAAGAGAAGGTTGTGTGCTGTGCGACAGTCACACCAGATTTTTTTATCTTTTTCTAAACTCGAATTCTCGAATTGAGAAACAAAGACGTTTGTTACCTGAAGATCTCCCCCTCCCCCTTCTCTTTGTTGCAATTACGTTAATGCAATGCTAAATTAGCATCACTAAATAGGGACATTTGCGATTGAGGTTAAGATCCAGTTCCTTTTAGTTTAAATGCACTTTTTGTTATTTTTCTTTTCTTTTTAAGATGCAATCACGGAATCTTAAATAGAGAGAGAGAAAAGACAAAGCGGAGCATTTCTTTTATTGTTCTTGAAAAATAAATAAATTTGTGTAAAGATTTTAAATCAAAGAATTAAAAGTTTTTTATTTTTACTTTTAATTGCATCTAAATTTTACATTATTTTTTTATTTTACTTTGATTACTTAAAAAATTAACAAGCGAAACTCCGTCTTTTGATGAACTAAAAAAAAATTTATTAGATTGAATAAAAAATTTATAATTGTGTTAATGATGTTATTTGCTAAGTGGGTAAGGAAAATGCTTTCCAAAACTGAGGCTTTAATGTGGACCTTAGTATTAGGGGCGTAATATAGAATTTTTTGGGAGGGGGGCGAACGGGAGGGCCGACTCTCTTTTTAAATATCGCCCCTTCCCCCTAATACAAAAAATAATTTTAAAATACTGAGGTATCCTGAGGACATTTTCAAAAATAATTTTTTTTTTTTTATCCAAATTTTTCCGATTTACCTTTTTTTAAGTAAATTTTCCCTTGTAACTCAAATCACTCCAATTTTTCCCTGTAAGCGAATATCATTTGACCTTTTTTTTGTATAGGAGTTTAATTGGAAAATTTTGGGAGGGGCCGGGCCCCCCCCCCCCTTTTAAAAAAAAATAGCCCCTGATTATAATATAAAGAAGGAAAACAAATTTTTTCTCTAGATAGAGATTTTTTTTTTTTGTTTTGTAATTTTTTTAAATTGGAGGTCTAGTATACGAGTATTATTGCAATAAATTTAAAAATCTGGTGTGACTGGTCGCACAGCACACAACTTTCTCTTAACTTCGGTAATCGAAAGTTGTGTGCTGTGCTTGTTATACCAGATTTTTTGTGTCGACATATTTATTTTCCTCCGATATATTAAAATTCAAGATGTCAAATTTATAAGTATGGGAAAATATTTATATATTATTACCATGGCAACCATTTCTCCTATCTTTCCTATGAAGTACAAGAGTAACTATAGTGGTCTTCATAAGATTTCAATGACAAAATGAGAATATACATTTTAAAGAGCATGTAAAAAATAATTGATTTTTGAATTTTAATCAAAATCCTTTGAGCGAATTTTGAGAAAATCGAAAAAAACTGAAAAATTACATCAGTAAAGTACTAGTACTTTTTGGCCGATTTTGTTCAAAAGCTTACGTGTCAGGTCTCATGGGGGTGTCCTAACTTAAATATAAAATTTCAGCCTCCTAGTTCTTTTCGTTCTTGAGATGTTTTGTTCACAAACACACACAGACAGACCATGTAGCGAAAACCACTTTTTTTGGATTCAGGGGACCTAAAAACCTGTATATCCATTAAAATCTCGACATCGAATTTTGGATATGAATCCCATATTTTCTCTCTATATATTAACATATATAGAGGTAAGAGAAAGTAAAGAGTAAACAACAATAATTAGATTCCACAGTAGCAGCCTGTCCTCTTTTTTTAAGAGATCGAGACAATGCATGATAAAAAGAGCGCCGAATAATTTTTTTTTAGTTAGCATACTTGAAATATTCATTTTTTGGGATTATATATTATCCTTGTGATGGATAGTGATAAGATAGCAAAGACCGCTAGTTGGGGTCTTCTATTTCAGGTCCAGACTTATTTATCTATGAGCCTAATCGTTTGGAATATTTTCTTTCTCGCTGTGATTGATGAAAAGAGAATGAGAGACGAGGGATAAAGGATATTAGAAATTCAAATAGGTGGAGAGGGGGAATGCACTTCGAGTGCCACTTGCTAATTGCTCCTTTTTGGGGAGGGGTCTAATTCAAATCTTATACAGGGTAATCCAAAATTAATTCACCGCTTAAAAATACTAATAGGCCTATTAAATAATTCATTTAAAAATTAATCCCAAAAGTGAGGAGTTAGTGTTTTGTGAACAAAATTTTAAAGTCATGGATTGGAGGAAAAAATAAAAGTAGCGCTGGATCTTGGTACAGAGGTAGAGGCCTCGCTTTTTCTGCAAAGGGCCGTCTTTGCTTCCTGTCTTGAGCGAAAAAAAATATTAATTTTGATAAATGTGGTGGGAGTCTAAATAACCTAAAAAAATGTGGTGGGAGTCTAAATAACTTCCGGTGCCGAAAAAAATTCTTTAAAAAAGGTGAAAGCTTTAAAAAACTTTCTGCTTCATTAACCATCCAAATTGCCCTCGGGGCATGGCGTAGAGGTTAGCGTGCTAACCTCTTATACCAAACGTCGGGGTTGGACCCCAGGCAGTCGATGATTTTATTTAAGCCAATTGGATACCAAATGGCTTAAATAAGAATGCCTGGACCCCATATATGTATATTTATTAATAACGGATATCGTAAAAAGTCTTATATGGCCTCAGTTGCGAAAAGACTGTATGAATGTGTGTGGAGTGGAGTGTGAATGAGAAAAAGTGTGAATTAAAAAAAAAAAAAAAAAAACATCCAAATTGTTGGGGGTTGCCTAGTTCAATTTTAAGCATGAAGGAATTGAGCTAGGAAGTTGAAATTTTATATTTAAGTTTTGTATCCTCCTGGACCAAAAATGGCCAAAAACTACTAGTAGGCCTACTTTACTGATGTACTTTTTCAGATTTTTTTCAATTTTCTCAAAATTCGCTCAAACGATTTTGATTAAAATTAGAAACCGACCGAATATTCGGTTTCGGTTACGGTTTCGGCCAAAAAACATGGTTTCGGCCGTAGTTTCGGTTTCATCCAAAAAGTAGCCGAAACCTGATTCTGAAAAGATGGGATGAGACTCGCATGCAAAAAAAAAAGGTCAAATGATTTGCTTTTGAGGGAGAAAAAATTTAGTCTCCCTAAAAAAAAGGTAAAATGATTTTCACAGGAAGGGAAAAAATTTCAAAAAAAAAAAAAAAAGCAAAATGAAAAAAATTTTTTATAGGAAATACAAGTTTCGGTTTCGGTTACGGTTTTGGCCGAAACTAAGGTAGGGGCCGAATATTCGGTTTCGGTTTCGTCTGAAAATCTTGTTTTTACTCTTGTACTCCATAAAAAAGCTAGGAGAAATGGTTGCCATGGTAACAAAATATAAATATTTTCCCATACATACAATGGTATAAAATTTTATATCTTTAAATTCCAATGTATATGTCGATCCAAGCCCACGGGGCGTGGTGTAGAGGTTAGAGTGCTAACCTCATATACCAAACGTCGCGGGTTCGGACCCCAGGCAGTCCGATGATTTTATTTAAGCCATCTGGATACCAGATGGCTTAAATAAAAATGCCTGGACCCTAATATATATAAATTCATAAATAACGGTTATCGTAAATGTCTTATATGGCCTGAGCTGCCGAAAAGACAGTGTGAAGTGTGTGTGAGTGTGAGTGTGAATGAGAAAAAAGTGTCGACCCAAAAAATCTGGTGTGACAAGCAGAGAATACAACTTTCGATTACTATTAAGATAAGAGAAAGTTGTGTGGTGTGCGACCAGACACATCAGATTTTTTATTTTTAATTTAAGGTCTTTTTCGGCATCTATGGCCATTTAGACCCCGTCTCTATATTTAATGGTAGCTAATTCTATTTAAATAAATTTTTGTCGCATGAGATGGGCTTACTAGTTTTTCGTCTATATTTTCGTCTATTCTGACATTTCAGAAGACGAATTATTTAGAAATTATTCTAAATTAAATTTGAAATAACTTTGTGGTAGATAACAATCTGGACTAAATTTACTTTTTCTATCGACACCCTCTCTCTCTGTTCATATTTTATTTAATCACCAGATTTTTTTTTAAAACAAACCCTCTCTATTAAAAGGGAGGATATACTAGTATACCCTTTATTAAAAACAGTCCGTAAAAATTATTATTTTTAAAGATTTATATTTTTTTTACATTATAATATTGATAAAATCACTGGGTGGTCCAGAAAAACAAAACAAACAAAGCAATTAACATGAAGTTTCCAACAAGAAAATATACTCAAAGGGGGAATTTACATAAGGTACAATAAAAAATAAAATTGGGGTGAACAATTTTATAACCGATAATAAGATCAAGAATGTTATTCTTTTTGATTTTTTTTTACTCTGTTTGGTTTTGGGTTAATTAATTTCCCAAAGACACCCACAGAATCAGGCAAAAAAAAAGGGTAGAATTTATTATCACCGGCAACCCTTCTCAAGGAAGAATAATAAATTTTATCGTCATCCAAACAGATATACACCCAGACGTTTGTTTGTAAGAATTTAAGAATAAAATGAATCAGCTTTGTGATTTGCGAGAGGGAAAAGTTCAAAGGCAAAATTAATTCATTTAAAATTGTGATAACAATATTTATTATGTCTCTGTTAAGGTGCGAGTCTCGAAAAGCCGTTAGAAGACGATTCACTACTGAGTTACTCTAGGCGGCAAGAGATGGCGTTAGTTTTTCTCATAGGAATTCAAGGGATTTATTCCATTTCATTTGAAAGTTTCCAGCTAATTAATTAAGGGTAGAAAATTAATTATTTTTTAACACAATGATTACTAATTTAATTATCTATAAGTTATAGAGCGGATTTTTTAAAAATATCTTTTATTTAATGCGATTAATCTAAAAAAAAATTCATTTTTTTCGAAAATCAGAAAAAGGGCTTCTATAAGTTGTAGATATTTTAAATAGCTTTAATTTAAAAAAAATTGAGGTCGATACCTTCAAAATTGTGGCCGCTGGAATCTCCCAAAATTAGCACCCTGAGACGCGCACCTTAAGTAAACGAGTATTTCTAGTTATCTTCAAATAAATAACCTTTTGTTTAATATATTTTAAGGTTAATTTTCGGCATATGTTGCTTGCACAAGCATGCTTGTGCCGTGTGGTGTCGAAGGGAATTTGTGCATGCTTGTACATGCATGCTTGCCAAGTTTGCAGCTACGTTAAAAGATAATGGAAAAAAAAAATTAATTATTCATATTCTTTTTATTTGGTTTTCTAATCAAAATCTGGTGGGAAAAAAAAAGTACACTTCCTTGGGTTTTATTATTTGAAGAGATAAACTTTTTATTATTATTTTTTGCTCGTTATTTTATTTATTAATTTTAATCAAATAAATTAAATTTACGATAAATGATTTTGATAATGATAAATATTCATTCGTATATAAAATTTTTTTTTTTTTATCTCGTAGTAGTATAAACTTTTAAAAGAATTTCATATCAAGTATTTATCTATTGAATTTTTATAAACGATAAAAATTTTATCGCAGTTTTTTTTTTTTCTTTTTATTTTTTAGTTAAGAAAAGATGAGAGAGATTTAGATTGGATGATAGATAAATTTTATTTAAGACGATCGATTTAAAGAGATGAAATTTTATTTTAAATAATTTACGAGGATTTTTAAAGGTCTTAAAATGAAGGGTGGGTCAAAAAAAAGTATAGTTTTGTATTTATGGTAGTAGAGAGAGCCCTGGGGAGTTGGATTTGGAATATCTCGACAAGTGGACCGAACATTCTTGGAAAATAAATTTTTGATTGATGTCAGTCTGGGTTATGTTTTAAAGTGTGAATGCTCAATAAAAGGAATAAAAATACGAAGAGATTTAAAAAAACATAAATGAAAATTGGACGACATTTAGAAAATTAAAAATTATTTTTCCAGAATAGACATTCTATGGTCAATAAATTTGCCTTCAGCTTCGCTTATTAAATTTGTCTAAAGAAGTCAAATTTGAAAGCAGATATTCCTACTATTTAGACTAATTTTTTTGGAGAAAGTCATAGAGAAATTAATTAATTGTATCATATTTGTAGAAAATAAGAATGATCTTAAGTAAATACTGTAACATTATATCATGAAAATAGAACAATAGTAAGAAAACAGAAGGAAAGGGTAGTTGTGGATAGTGGGAGAATAGAGCAAGGTATATAAGTTCTTCAGTTCTGAACTGACGCAAGGGTGGTACCGCGAAAGAGAGAGAAAAAAAACAAGGACTGACATGGAAAAGAATGCTCTTAATAGGAAGAGGAGGCTTTTGAGCAGGAAAATGGACTTTTTTTCCCGGGATCCTCGTTTATTTAACTGAGGTCCTTTCGGGAACGGAGGCTAAAACATCTAGATATCATGGAATGTTCACTTGAGTCGGAGCAAGTGCACAGTACTTGATAACGGCTGTTGAATAAGGAGACGAAACCTTGTACAGTAATTATATTTTTAATAAATAAGGACAAAATGTGGCCTATAATTAAAAATTCCCCTAATAATACAGTAATAATAATTCAAACCACAATAATAAACACATTCGTGATAAATATCATGAAACATGACCTGACACAAAGTACAAACGAATTTTATAGTTTCCGAAGATATTGCCCCCAGTGATCTCTTCCTAACCTAACACAACAAACAGGTCTCTTGTAGTAGCCATCTACCTGCACACCGTGAAGTTACATTATATCCTATATTTAACACCTACCCCATTTCTAGCTAATGAACTAATCCTTATTTCTAGTTCCACGCAGTTCCTTTTATCCAACCTCTTCTATGTTAGGGAGGATATCCTAGTTTGAGGAGGAACTCCTTCAGCATTGGCGTAAATTTTACAGCTTCAGATGATATTGCCCCCAGTGATCTCTTCCTATCCTAAAAACAACATGGACTTAAGTTTCAAGAATTAATTTGGAGTGTTCCTATGTATGGCTCTGAAATGTGGACATTGCTGAAGAGAGATAAGTAGAGGATTGAGGAAAAGTTATTTGGAGAAGTATCAAGTGTTCGGTTTTGGTTAGGAATTAAGTATTAAGGATAGGAATATTCACAAATATAATACAGAGAAAAAGGAACTGTTTGGTGAAGGATGGAAGGAATAATAGGAAGTAAGAGGAGGAAGGAGAAAAATGATTGAATATTTGGAGGTTGGAGATGGTTAGGAGGGATTGAAGAAATTAGAACAAAAAAGGAGAAAATGGAGGAGGAAGAGCTGTCACTAATGGACCTGTAACAAAGTAGAGAACTGACGAATTTTATAGCTTCTGTTGATACTACCCCATTGATCTCTTCCCATTTTAAAAGATAACAGAATTTTTTATTGCAATCCATTGTATTTATCAAAAAATTTTACAAGTCTATTTCAAAACGGAAAAGTTTTTTTTTTTTCCTATTTCCTATTATACAAATTCAACAATATCCCCACCCTTCCGTTACAATTTGAATACATTTTGTTATTGCGATAATAAAATATGTAATTTTCCTTTTCAACTTAAAGATTATCATAATTGATATTAGCTATCAAATTTCTATTAAGAATAAATTACATTCTTTTAACGAGGTCGTAACTCTATCACAGGAAGGAGACATAAAGTCGCAAGAAAGAAAAAAGTAAAAAAAAATAAAAAGAATCATAATTATTATTATTATTATTATAGTATTTGCGATGAATGAAAATGAAAATGCTAATCTTAAAATTATTGGACTTTTATTGCATACAGGGGATATAAAGAAAGTTTTTTTTATATAATCTATTCATTTTAACACTTAGTTGATGAAAAATAAAGAGGGTGCTTAAAATGATTGGAATTGTAGTACTTTAATATTTATAGACTATATCACCATATATCTACACACAACTAAGCAAACAAAACAGGAGTGGAAAAGGTTTATTTCAAGCAGTCAAGTTTGGAACTAAGTTGCTATGGGAAAATAAATATATCTCGATACAAAAACTGGCGCACAGCACACAACTTTCTCTTACCTTTCAGTAAGAGTTGTGCACCGTGTAGCTCACACCAGGTTTTTTGATTTAAGATCTTTTTTGGCATTGGAGGCCATTTAGACCTCGTCTCTATTTCAATTGATTGTAGGAAATTCAACCTTAGTCGCATGAGACGGGATACGAACCCCAGACCCTTAACACAAGAGGCAGCAAATCTACAACAAATCTCACGATTTTTTTTTCAAATTTAAGTCTGAATCCTCTCATTTAGGTGTTTTTATTGTTACCAAACAGAATTTGTACTTAAATTCTGAAATCTGGCTCTTTTTTTGCCATCATTAGGAATCCTAAAATTTTTCAACTTTCAAATTTGATTAATTATCTTATTTTCGTGGTCATTTTATTAATATATTTAAAATTCCAGAGTTTTTTTTTTTTTTGTTTCTCCTAATTTCAGTTAAGGAATGTTTGTTTTTCCGTTGCTGTTTCCCAACATGCAATCAGCTGGCGCCTGTCTTCCCTCTCTCTCTAATTCTAAAATTGATTCCATTTTCTTCCTTCAATTATACCTTAAAACTTAGAATTTACTGAGGGATATATAATTTTTTTTCTTCTCATTATAAATATATGTTTGGTAATTTGGCTGTTTGTTGCTTTGTTCATTGAAAATTACTAAAACATGATTTAATAAACCTAATCTGTTAATTTGAGATTAATTTTGCATAGAAACGTTTTTCTTCTTAATTTTTTTAACATAAAATAGTTGTGCTGAATTTCCAGAAACGAATTTACCTGAGATCATAAGATTACGTTCTCTATGTTTTCATATAAATACCTAACATAATATCTCCTAAGATGCAGCTGAAGTGGTGTAGATTGTAGAGTAAGAGGATATCATGACTAGGCCTGTTTACCCTCGCAAAGGACGTGTGCACAGTACACATACTGACTTGTGTGTTCTGTTGTCTATAATAAGAGCCACGTCAGCCTCGTAATCCCAGAGTCAGCAATTTGCTCCCGCCCCCTAACCCCTATGAATCGTTATCATTTCTTAACTGGAGAGGATATGGCGATAAGAGAAAGATGAGAAAAATGAGTCAGAGAGAAGATAAAATCAAAAAGCATCTTTCTGAATTAACCGAAGGGAAGAGGGTGAATGAGGGGGAAAATTTATTTTCTATTAAATTGAATAATTTCTTTAGCTGTTTTTGGATTTTGTCTTTTGTTTGAGTTTGATTATAAAGAGAAAGTAAAAAACGTCAAACGAAAAGTATTTTCATAAATTCAGTGAATAGATTAAAGTTAATAATAAATTTTAAAGAAGGGGAACAGTTTAAATTTTGTTCATATGTAGTATCTTGAAGAAATTTAATTTTATAATAAAAAATAAAATAAATATTGCCAAAGTAAAACAAATTATTTTATTATTTTTTACTAACTACAAGTGGGAGCGTATCGGAGCGCAGCTATTATTTTTTATTGATAAAACCCTAGACTGTCGAGCAGAGGAATAGGACTCGCCTTTTGTGTTAAAGATCTGAGATTCGATTTCCATTTGCGGCGGTGAATTTTTGGCTAACAATTAATTTATTTATTTATTTTTTTTTTTAAAACATTCACACTTTTTCTCATTCACACACACATTCATGCAGTCTTTTCGGCAACTTAGGCCATATAAGACTTTGACGATAACCGTTGTAGAGAATATATCAATTGTGGGGTCAGGCATTTCTATTTAAGCCATCTGGTATCCAAATAAATAAAATCATCGGACTGCCTGGGTCCGAACCCGCGACGTTTGGTATAGGAGGTAAATTAATTTATAAAAATAAGGACGCGGAGGCCTCAAAAGGGACTTAAATAATACGTAATAATCAGAGAGCTCGGTATCTTTTTCAACAAAATACAATGTTAAATTGTCCCAAAATAAATTAAAAATTAAACTACAAATAATAATAAATAAATAAATTACAAATTTATACTATTAGTCTATCTGTGACGTCATGATTTCGAAAGCTGGTGAGATTTTTTATGTAGAGGTGGTTATATCTTTAATTTAGACTAGTCGCAAAGCCCGCCTTCGGCGGGCTTTCCGCCTAGCCAGGGGGCTGCGCCCCCTGGACCCCTTGCTCGCCTTCGGCGAGCAAGTTTATTCCCAATTTGGGATATTTCTTGTTGCAATGCAAGTGTTAAGATGTTAAGGAAGGATCTTATATTCAAGCGAGGCTAGGGTACCTATTGGGAACAGCACAAAAGGGTCTGTTTATGACTGTTTAAAGGGTCAGTCACCTGCATCCTCTCTTCGTTTTTCAACTGCCGCGTAGCCCCCACCCCCAGCCCATAGTCAGGTAGGAAGCTGGTTCACACAGCATAAAGGACGCTCTCTAATTTCTAGCCAATTTGTTGATTTTGTGTTCCCATATTGAAGAGATTTGATTATAATTAATTTTCCAAAACATTTAAGAGATTCAAATTATTACTACGTTACTCCCAGAGCCATATACTATATGTATACTTAATTTCAAATGGATTCATTGGAAATTGTGGATTTCTATAAAACATATACATACATATTTACATACATACATACATTTTTCCATTTCATTTTTATATATATAGATTAGGGGTAGGAATCCCTTGTAAGGGGTTGATCTTGTTAGTAAAAAACTGAGTGTCTCAGGGAATTATGGACGAATATTATGAAATTTTTTCAATTATGTAGAGAATTCAACAGAGTAGGAGGTTGATTTTTTTTTTTTTTATAAAAAAACATTCACACTTTTTCTCATTCACACTCACACTCACACACACATTCACACAGTCTTTTCGGCAACTTAGGCCATATAAGACTTTTACGATAACCGTTGTAATTAATAAATCAATTTGGGGTTCAGGCATTTCTATTTAAGCCATCTGGTATCCAAATGACTTAAATAAAATCTTCGGACTGCCTGGGTCCAAACCCGCGACGTTTGGTATAGGAGGTTAGTACGCTACCTACTACGCCACACCCGGGGGCTAGGAGGGTGATTATGAGAAATTAAAATAATGCATCAAGATTCTCCCTTTTTAAGTGGGGGGGGGGGAGTAGAGAATGTATTGTAAATTGATTTGAAGGTGTATTTTGATAAGATTTTTAAAATAAATCTTATTTGAGGTATAAATACCTGAATAATATATCATAGAACATTTCTGCACTTTTGACAATTATAATTACTTTCTCTATAAAATACTTAGATATACTGTACAGAAGTTATTCACAGACAAGTAATTAAAAATAATAATTTATTAACAGAATAGATTAGGGATTCTACTTCAAAAATTTAGGAGAAAGATTCCATTACACAGATAAAAAAAAAAAGGTAAAATAGAAAATTTTTCACAAAGGGCATAGCCAGCCAAAAGCGTAAGAAAATAAATAAATAATAAATTAATTAATAAGCAGATAAAAGTATAAGTGGGATAATATATTTCCTTAGGCCTGGAAGAGTTGGATATTTTTTTTAAATTTTAGGTAACAAGCTTATAGGGGGGTAATGGGTTCAACATCATCTACATTTTAAGCATTTAAATAATATTAATCATGATCATCCATTTGCCCTATTATTTTCTCATTTGTAAAGATAAAATTGTCTTTAATTAAAAATCATCAATTTGTTGCCTACTCTCTCCTCTTACTTCGTCGATGTTTCTATTTCCTTTTTAATCTTTTTTTTTTTTTCTTCCTCTTTCTCTTTTTTAGGCCAAAGTTCTAAACTTTCTTAACACAATAGAAAGAGATAGAGAGAGTGCGGGGGGGACAGGAGAGGGGGGAGGGGGCGTGATTATTAAAAACTTTTCAGATTATAATATTAAATAACGATCTCTGCTTTTGCAATAAAATCAGATCCCTTGATGAGATTATTAAAATTAAAATTTATCATTCCACTCTGGAAATTATATATATACATATATATATAAAGACCTTTCTAATTTCACTACTATTTTAAAATAAAATCTTAGATTAGAAGAGAGCTAAACCTAAAATATTTCATTTATAAAAATCTAATATTTTCTGAAAAGTTTGGATTAAATTAATATTTAAATATAATATAGTATTTGTGGGGTTTAAATTTTAAAACCCAATGGCAACAAAAATGGAGCGATACATTCTACATATAGGACAGTATAAATCTTTAAATCCTTTAATATTATTAAAGTAATGTTTATATAAATTTTATATTTAATCATTGAAATGCGTTGAGGAAAATTTAAATATATTTGTAATATATATGGAAAATCAAGAAAAAAGACATAAAATGGATACTTTAGTGTATTATTGAGATAGGAAATAATGTAACTTCACGAGGGTACCGGTAGATGGCTACGCCGAGAGGCCGGCTGGGTTTGAGGTGTATGTCTTCCTGTGCGGAAGCATCTCGGGTTTATTTAAACAGGGATCCCAGTATGATCAAGTGAGAATAAAAAGAAAATTTATTATGAAGGAAAAAATAAAATTTTTCATACTTTTATTGATAGATTTTTATTAGTGTAGGTTTGAACCCCCAAAACCCCCCTGGCTACGCCTACGATCTAGAGGTCTAATAATAAATTTCAACTGATACCCTTGAAGATCGGATAGTGGTTTTTTAGATAATTTTGTCCATTAGGGCGCGAAACTTTTCCAAATACAAAATTTTACCACTATCGAATTAGCCAGGGGCGTATATAGAAATTTTTTTCGGGGGGGGCCCGAACTCAAAAATTTTTCTGTGGAAAATTTTTTTTTTAAGAAACTATACTTTTTTCACACGAAATTTTTTGCGGAACAGTTTTTTTTCTATTGCGGAACCAAAGTTGTCCATCCTGCGGAAAAATTTGTTGCGCTGATATCTGTATATCCCTATATATGTATATGTGTTTGGGAAATTTCGGGGGGGCCCGGGCCCCCTCGGCCCCCCCCCCCCTTATATACGCCCCTGGAATTAGCCAATCTCGTTCAGAAGAAAGAAGTTTTGTAAAGATTTACCCGGCCTGTTCTATTCTTTAGTGTTTTGGATTTTTTTTTATTTTTTACGACTTTTTTATTACTACGTGAACTAATTAAAAAAAAAAAACATTTTACTTAAGAAAATGGATTTAAACAGTAAATGATTTTTTATTTTTAGTTCCCCCTTCCCTGTTTATTTATATTGCTTGGTAGCCAATACAATTTAAATAAATTTTGTCGCCTAAGACGGGATGCGAACCCGCGATCTAGGTACAAATAGTCAGCAGTACACCAAGACCCGAGGGCCAATAAATAATTTAAAAATAAAAATATTAGGCTATAATAAAATAAACATACAAAGTCGTGCTGGTCATTTGTACCAAGGGTCGCGGGTTCGTCATCTAATCTCATGCGAGATTGACTCCCAAACCAATTGAAATAAATAGAGACGGGGTCTAAAATTATTTAAAAAAAATCTGGTGTGACTGGCGCACAGCACACAACTTTCTCTTACCTTCGGTAATCCAAAGTTGTGTACTGTGCTTGTCACACCAGATTTTTTGTGCCGACATGTATTTATTTTCCGACAGTAGGGTGACAATTGAATTCAAAGATGTAAAATTTATAAGTATGGCAAAATATTTATATTTTGATACCATGGCAACCATTTCTCCTATCTTTTCTATGGAGTACAAGAGTAAAGTGTGCTTCAAACAATTTTGAGAGCAAAACGAGAATATACATTTGAAAGAGCATCTAAAAAATAATTGATTTTTGAATTTTAATCAAAATCGTTAGAGCGAATTTTGAGAAAATCGAAAAAAACTGAAAAAGGTACATCAGTAAAGTACTAGTACTCTTTGGCCGATTTTGATTAAAAGCTTATTTTGTCGGTCCCGGGGGTGTTTAACTTAAATATAAAATTTCAGCCTCATAGCTCAATTCCTTCATGCTTAAAATTGAACACACACAGAACAGACAGACACACACACACACACACACACAGACAGACCATGTCGAGAAAACCACTTTTTTGGATTCAGGGGACCTCAAAACGTGAAGATCCATCAAAATATCGACATCGAATTTTTGACATGAAACCAATACTTTCTCTCTTATATATATTACATATATACATAGGTAAGAGAAAGTAAAAACGAGATTTTGAATTTAATTCAATTTTTTTCGTTTCTTTGTTGATAGGCTATATAGCCAATATGTATATTGTCCACCCCCTATTGATAAGTTTGGCCCATTCCTGTCCTTCTGAGAAAAAAACGTCGTCAGTGTATATGTGTGTCTGTGAGAGCCTATGTGTGTAAGCGCGACGCGCGAAATCCCATGTTTGTGTGTCTGTCTGTGTGTATGTAGGTGAGCGAGACGCGCGAAAGTGCGCGCGTATTGGTGTGAGTGTGAATGTGTGTGAGAGCAAGGCGCCAAATAGCTCTCGTTTGTGTATGTGTGTGTATGTGAGCGCGGGCGCGCGAACGATCACGGTGGTGTGAGTGTAAGCGCCCGCGTGTGTGTGTGTGTGGGGGGGGGTGTGTGTGTGTGTCTTGTATCTATATTATATTCTTTGCCCAAATTGATGGGTCTCAATGAATAAGAAATCAGTATAAGTATGTAAGAGAGAATGATTGTAAATAAATATAAATGGCTTATAAAAATAAAGCAAGTACATATTAAAAAAAATATAGTCAAATGTCACTAAATAATTGTAGATATTACTAAAAATGAAATTAAATCGAATATCGATCAAACAGACGCCAGCCATCTTTTTGACCGTTTGCTTAAATAAAAGGATCTCATCAACTCACCGTTGTGATTGAAGTCCATTCGCAACTCCATTTGATATTTTCCTAAATTCATCTCCATTTGGTATTTTCAAGCACTTATTAAACACATAACACATCTCGGAATCACTAACTTAAACACAAATGATGCACTTTATAAATAAAAATTCACAATACATTTCGCACTCCCAGAGTCGCGTGGGTCAAAGCTCGACGATCTTTATTAGACTGATTGATCAACTTGCCGGGGGGAAGGACGTCATTGGCGCTGCGAGCGCCCAACAACAATCAAATGATTTATGACTAATTTCATTCATATATTATTTTTATTAGATTTAATAAAAAAATTAATGCTAATATTATTATATAGATATTTTTTGAAATTAATTATGAATTTTATTATATAAAATCTGGTGTGACTGGTCGCACCAGATTTTTTGTGTCGAGATATATTTAGTTTCAACCGATATACATATATTAGAATTCAATATATAAAATTTATAAAAAATCTGGTGTGACTTATCGCACCAGATTAAAAAAAAAGTTTTGAATTTAACTCAATTTTTTTTTACTTTCTCGTATTATAAAATATAAAGAGAAAGTATCGTAAAAAAATTCGATTTCGAGATTTTGATGTTTCTCCACGTTTTAGACCTCCCTGAAACCAAAAATACCACTTTGGGCTTTATTTAGTTTCTCTGTTGATAGGCTATATGGACCCTGTTATGCAAATGTGTGTCAAAGACCAAAAAAAATTCAAAATTGAGTTAAGCACGGAATATTGTTTCAAATGCTAGAGTTCTAAAATTAGAAATAATTTATGAATATCTGCCATAGTTACAGTATTTACTTGCACAATTGACAAAAAAAAATGATATATAATCTAATCAAAACAATGTAAATCAGAAAAACTTTAATGTTAATTTTCTCAAAACTCGATGTCTGGTCTTTGACACACATTTGCATAACAGGGTCCATATAGCCTATATGTGTATTGTCCACCCCCCCCCCCCTATATTATATATAGGCCTATATATATAATTATATATTTTTTAATACTCATACTTTTTTCTCACTCACACTCAACACTCAAACACCCATTCACACAGTATTTTTGGCAACTCAGGCCATATAAGACTATACGATAACCGTTGTTATTTATAATAATCGCCTTCGGCGAGTTGCGCCCCCTGGACCCCCTTGCTCGACTCCTGCGTGCAAATTTATTGCCTATTTGGGATATTTCTTGTTGCAATGCAAGTGTTAAGATGCTAAGGAAGGATCTTGAACTCAAGCGAGACTACCGACTGGGCACAGCACAAAAGGGTCTATTTATGACTGTTTAAAGGGTCAGTCATATGCGTGCTCTCTTTTTTTTCAACAGCAGTGTCGGCCCGCCCACAGCCATGTTGCGAAAACCTCTTTTTGGGACTTAGGGGACCTCAATACGTAAATCCCTTAAAATCTCAACATTGAATTTTTGACATGAATCCATATTAACATATATAGAGGTAAGAGAAAGTAAAAATACAAAATGGAAGAAACAAACAAGAAGGACATTTTCCCTCATCATATTTTTTTTTCCTTTTCCTCAGCTCATTCAATGAAATTAATTGGATTATGACACAAAAAAAAGAATAGAAATGTCAAATGTGTCCCTTCCGCATAAATGATTCCATTGGCATCAATCCGACGTTTTGGATTTCATTAAAAATTTAAGGGAGATGTCATTAACGCCAGGACGACGATAACAGACAGACACAGAGAAAGAGAACGAGGGCTTAATTGTGCTCGGTGGGAGAAGCCCTATTAGCATATATAGGGAATATTATTATTATTAGTATGACGTCTCTGCTTTGATAGCGCCAAATGAAATGAATAAAAGTGATTTAACAGAAAAAAAAAAGTAGAAGGGGTTTAAGGAAAAAAGTTACGTCTTTCATTCACTCTCTTTAAAACAAAAAAAATTAGGTCTCTAGGTTTAAAGAGCCAAAATAATCGAAGGTTTTTTTTTTTCGTCTTTTGCACTGTTAAGAAAAACTAGGTGGCTGAATTAAACAAATCACAAAACTTTTGATAATAAGCTTAATAATAATAATAGTAAATGCAAAAACAAAGTAAACAATGGGAATGGGAAACAAGGGAATGACTGTTATGGATTTTTGAAAAAAAAAAACCGCTCTTTTTTTTCAAATAACTATAACTTATTTTAAAATTCATATTTCGGAAACCCGCAAAGCTATAAAAATTTTGTTTTTTACTTTCTCTTACCTCTATATATATGTTAATATATAGAGAGAGAAAGTATTGGATTCATGTCAAAAATTCGATGTCGAGATTTTGATGGAACTTCACGTTTTGAGGTCCCCTGAATCCAAAAAAGTGGTTTTCGCGACATGGTCTGTCTGTCTGTGTGTCTGTCTGTGTGTCTGTCTGTGTGTGTGTGTGTCTGTGAACAAAATATCTCAAGAACGAAAAGAGCTAGAAGGTTGAAATTTTATATTTAAGTTAGACACCCCCATGGGACGTGACACGAAGCTTTTGAACAAAATCGGCCCAAAAGTACTAGTACTTTACTGATGTAGTTTTTCAGTTTTTTTCGATTTTCTCAAAATTTGCTCCAACGATTTTTTTTTAAATTCAAAAATCAATTATTTTTTATATTCTCTTTAAAATGTATATTCTCATTTTGTGATTGAAATCTTCTGAAGACCACTTTACTCTTGTACTCCATAGAAAAGATAGGAGAAATGGTTGCCATGGTAACAAAATATAAATATTTTCCCATACTTATAAATTTTACATCTTGAATTCAATTGTACCCTACTGTCGGAAACTAAATACATGTCGACACAAAAAATCTGGTGTGACAAGCACAGTACACAACTTTCGATTACCGAAGGTAAGAGAAAGTTGTGTGCTGTGCGCCAGTCACACCAGATTTTTAATGTAGTTTTCAGAAAAAAATACAAAAATTATTTCAGAAGCCCGGATATATGAAATATTTCAGTTTTTTTGAAAAAACCCTAATTTTAAATCGACCATTTTTACTTTCTCTTACCTATGTATATATGTAATATATTATAGAGAGAAAGTATTGGATTCATGTCAAAAATTCGATGTCGAGATTTTGATGGATCTTCACGTTTTGAGGTCCCCTGAATCCAAAAAAGTGGTTTTCGCGACATGGTCTGTCTGTGTGTGTGTGTGTGTGTCTGTGTGTCTGTCTGTGTGTGTGTCTGTGAACAAAATATCTCAAGAACAAAAAGAGCTAGGAAGTTGAAATTTTATATTTAAGTTAGGCACCCCCATGGGACGTGACACGAAGCTTTTGAACAAAATCGACCAAAGAGTACTAGCACTTTACTGATTCACTTTTTCAGTTTTTTTCGATTTTCTCAAAATTTGCTCCAACGATTTTTTTTAAAATTCAAAAATCAATTATTTTTTAGATTCTCTTTAAAATGTATATTCTCATTTTGTGATTGAAATCTTCTGAAGACCACTTTACTCTTGTACTCCATAGAAAAGATAGGAGAAATGGTTGCCATGGTATCAAAATATAAATATTTTCCCATACTTATAAATTTTACATCTTGAATTCAATTGTACCCTACTGTCGGAAACTAAATACATGTCGACCCAAACAATCTGGTGTGACAAGCACAGTACACAACTTTCGATTACCGAAGGTAAGAGAAAGTTGTGTGCTGTGCGCCAGAGATTTTTTTTTTTTGTTATAAATTTTTTTTTTTGAAATTTGGTTTATTTTTTACGTAACTTTTTTATGAAATTTTTTCAGCTTTCTCGTGAAACTTTAGAAGTTGAAAAATGATATTTTATTCGAAAATTTTAAGTCATCGTACTAAAAATTGTTTTTTTTTTCAGTCTCGTACTTTACTGAAAATAAAAACAATTTTTAGTATTTATATTTCTTGTAGGGGATTGTCCCGCTTATTACGGGACATCTGGCATCCCTTAATATAAGACACTGCTTAATATAAAATCCCTGCTTCTTATTCGAGAAAGTAAAAATTTCAAGAGTATTTCTGTTATAAATTCAATACAATATTAAATTTTAATTGAATTAAAGTGGGTGAAAAATAATAAAAATCGACAGAGAATTTTTTTTTTATTCGTTAGTGTTAATTTGCTTTAGAATAAGATGAGAGATGAAGTTAAAGAGGGGTAGAGTTGATTCCCCGGAGTTGGATCAGGTCAAAGGGCAGTCAGAAAGACAGACAGAGCTTGGCTAATTACAGGGTCAGTAATGCGAATGGGTGTGTGTAGAAATGGAAAGGGAAAGGGAAAGGGATGGGATGGCCCTTCTTCCTTCACCAACCACAAATTTCAACGGTCTTCAACTTGTGGACTAACGATACGGCCCGTTGCACGCATATATAATACACACACGCACACACAGACACACAAGAGTCTAATTAAAACGTCCAGTTGGTTGATTTACTTAACGACCCGTCGATAATCGAGCCCATTTATATAACTTAATAAACTTACTCGATAAACTTGGATTAATCGAAGACAATCAATCGGGCGGCTCCTTCCTCTTTCTCTTTCTCTCTTTTTAATTTCAAGGTTAATAAATATGCCCTCTTTAATAACCGTTAAAATGGCAGAGTTATTTTTTTTTTTTTTTTTTTTTAGAACAAATTTTTTAAATAATAATTTATTGAAGATAAAGATAAAGGACTTTTTTTCTTGTATCAAAAATATATTTTAAATACACTGATGTTATTAGAAAACATACTTTTACTGGCGCTAGTGTATCTATTCGCCTCTTAAGTTGCGCGTCTCGGGGTGCTAATTTTGGGAGATTCCAGCGGCCACAATTTTGAAGCTATCGACCTCAAATTTTTTTTAATTAAAGCTATTTAAAATATCTACAACTTATAGAAGCAATTTTTTTGATTTTCGAAAAAATACATTTTTTTTTTAGATTAATCGCTTTAAATAAAAGATATTTTTAAAAAATCCGCTCTATATCTTATAGATAATTAAATTAGTAATCATTGTGTTAAAAAATAATTAATTTTCTACCCTTAATTAATTAGCTGGAATCTTTCAAATGAAATGGAATAATTCCCTTGTATTCCTATGAGAAAAACTAACGCCATCTCTTGCCGCCTAGAGTAACTCGGTACTGAATCATCTACTAACGGTTTTTCGAGACCTTAAATAGAATTTAGAAAATTTCAAAAATTGTGAAAGAAAAGATTCATTTACTACAACTACATTCATTTAAGGTCTTTTTCGGCGTTGAAGACCATTTAGACCCCGTATTTCAATTGGACAGGTAGTTAATCCAATTGAAAAAAATTTTTGTTGCCTGAGACGGGCCCTTGACCTCTAGCACAAGAGGCAGAAACTACCACTGAGTTATGGCACAAGGACACATTTATTTATCATCTTTTTAAAGCTCTAAGCTCTCACAATCTATCAATATTATTTTCTTTGTTTTGATCTCCACGTTGCATGATTTTCTCATTGTACCGCTGTTAATTTAAATGTTTGGACCCTGCTAACGCGATATTGACAAGGGATCAAAGGAAAAAAAATTTTTAAGAAATTTAATTATTTTATTATTATTATTATTATTATTATTATTATTATAAATTGACTTTGATTTTTCATAAGAGAATGCTTTCCAATGGAATTTTTTGTTCCTCCCCATTTGGGGATTATTATCTAGAGTAGTTTTCCTGGATTCTTCATAATGTAAAAAGTGCGAAATATTATATCATTTAGAAATTTCAATGGAAAGTTGGGTAAACAGATCGTGGCAGACGGACAGAATGACATTCTGCATTTACCAGTATATATGGACCCTGTTATGCAATGGTGTGTCAAAGACCAACAAATTAAAAATTGAGTTAAGCACGGAATATTGTTTCAAATGCTTTAATTAATAGTATTTTGTATGAAATATGTCCTAAAAAATTTATATTTAATGTTCATTGCACAATTGACAAAAAAAAATTATATAGGCCTATATATATATTTTTTTTTTTTTTTTTTAAACCTTCACACTTTTTTCTCATTCACACTCACATTCACACTCACATTCACACAGTCTTCTCGGCAACTTAGGCCATTTAAGACTTTAAACGATATCCGTTAATGAGTATTATACATATTGGGGTCCAGGCATTTTTATTTAAGTCATTTGGTATCCAAATGCCTTAAATAAAATTATCGGACTGCCTGGGGTCCGAACCCGCGACGTTCGGTATAGAAGGTAGACGCGCTACCAACTACTCCAAGCCCCGTGGGCAAATTATATATAATCCAATGTAAACAAAAAACTTTATTGTTGATTTTCTCAAAACTCGGTAGCTGGCGCTTGACACACTAATGCGTAACAGGGTCCATATAAGAAAATGATGAGAATTATAATGGCCCCAATCTCGAAGAAGTCCTATACGTGTTATATTTATTTTTATTTTTGTTAGAACGGACAAAATTTATTAAAATAGACCGAATTAATTTTCACGCAAAAAAATAAAAATAAATAATTAGTATTACTTGAATGAATATGTAATATTAAATTTTTTGTTAAAACAAAAACAAAAAAAAAACGTTTTCATAAAAATAAACATTCACATTTAATATTCATATCGCTTTATAAAATAAATATTCTTTTATTTTTTTAAATTACTATTAACCTGACAGTTAAGAGGGATATTTTCCAAAACATAATAATAGTAATAACTTGTTCTATTTTTTTTTTCTTTTAAAGTTATAAAACCCAACGAGAGGGAAGAGAGATGCTTGCATTTCAATTAATTAACTTATCATAAAGGCAAAAAATAAAAAATGAATTAAAAAAAATGAATCAACTTTTTTTTTTTTATTGAACTATTAAAAAAAATATATTAGAATTAAAAACTAAATGTTTTTAAGATTACTCTTTTAATATTCATGAATGAATAATAAAATTATATTATCTTTTAGTATTATTATAATTAGAATAGAAAAAAAATCAGGGGAAACTTGTTTTAAAAAAATCTGACATAATATTTCTAATTCTTTTTACGAGGGTTTTTTCTTTTTTTTATTATGATTATTTCATTTAATTGAGTGAGAAATTAAAAAGGGGTATTTTGGCTGGATATTATTTATTTTATTTGTAATTAGCAAGGCTGGATTAAGTGAAGGAAGCCGCACTAGGCGGATAATTTACAAAGCGCCTAAGAGATAGACTTCCGGGTGAATCACAGATCGCATGGAGTGCCCAAGTAAATTAAATTAGAAAAAAAATATGGTGTGACTGGTCGCACAGGACACAACTTTCTCTTACCTTCGGTAATCGAAAGTGGTGTTCCGTGCTTGTCACACCAGATTTTTTGTGTCGAGATATATTTAGTTTCCCATAGCATCTTAGTGCCCCCCAAGTGGGGACTTAATTATGGCGCTCACTGTACCAAACTTGCGTTTTAAATGTTGACTGCTTGAAATAAGTTATGGCTATTTTTCAAAATTTTAATCATATATTTGAATATTTCATACACAATTAGGGTCCGACCGAAACAAGATTTTCAGCCGAAACCGAAACCGAAACCGAAACTTGTATTTCCTATAAAAATTTTTTTTCATTTTACTTTTTTTTTTTTTTGAATTTTTTTTCCCTCCCGTGAAAATCATTTTACCTTTTTTTTAGGGAGACTAAAATTTTTTTCTCCCTCAAGAGCAAATTATTTGACCTTTTTTTTTTTTTTTTTGCATGCGAGTCTCATCCCATTTTTTCAGACTCTGGTTTCGGCCGGCCGAAAGGTTCGGCCACTTTTTGGCCGAAACCGAAACTACGGCCGAAACCATGATTTTTGGCCGAAACTGGCCGAAACCCTAACCGAAACCGAATATTCGGTCGGTTCCTATACACAATAGAGAAACCCAAAATTTCATAATTGGGAAAATTTTTTTTTAAATGTGTAAAAAGTTGCAAAGCGGACCGACCCACTTTTGAATCGAAATTAACATGCAAATCCCCATATGGGGATTTAAAATTGGCACTATGGAAGGAAGAGCCGGAAAATGAATTTGAAAAAAAAAAAGTGTAAAGTGTACTTCAAACAATTTTCAGGGCTAAACGAGAATATACATTTTAAAGAGGATCTGAAAAATAATTGATTTTTGAATTTTAATCAAAATTGTTAAAGCCGATTTTGAGAAATTTGAAAAAAAAAACAAAAAGTACTTCAGTAAAGTACTTTTAGCCGATTTTGTTCTAAAGCTTATTATGACTGTCTGGGAGGGTCCCTAACTTAAATATAAAATACTTTCTCTCAGTATTAACAAAAACAAAGTAAAATAAAACAGTTTTTTTTTTTTTTTTTTTTTAACCCTTTTCGGCTACAGAGGCCATTTAGGGATTATTTATTTATTATAAATTTTAATATACATTGTACCGACGGCAACCGGGGGGCGTTCCACACGCTGATTGCTCGGGGTCACCAATCCAAACAAATAGTTCTACTTCTTTTAATGATATAAAATAAATTGATGAAATTTGTATATTTTCTAATAAGATATAGTACGGGAAGGGAGAGTTTCAGTACAAGGATAGGTCGTTTAATGAAGGATCATTTAGTTAACTATAGATGAAAAAACCAGTCCTAAGTTTCATAAAATATAGACTAAACTTACTTATTTCAAAATAAAATTAAAATTTAAACTATTTTTGAATTAAATGAAATCATTTTGTCATGATTTTAAAATTTTATCTTTTTGGATTTTTCAAATATTTATACATCAGCATATTTATAATTTAAAAATAAATTAGAATTGTAAAAATTTTAAGATTTACTCACCAAATGACAGAGTTGTGGAGTTAAATCGCCTAGCGCAGGTTCCAGGTGGGAGTTGCGTCGGCCTCTCTGCCTATACTGACTGAGGAAACCAAAAGAAACCTGGTCCGCAGCCGCTCTGAACCTGTATGAACAAGTTACAAGATATGTAGAAAAGTATATCTATATAGTATATTCATGTCTGTGTGTAAAATCTATCTGTGTGTGTGAGCTCAAAGGGATTATTATTTCATTTCACATTTTAAGCAATGCAAAAATATAAAAATATTTCTTTTTTTTAATAATTCACTATCTGAATGAAGAAAGGTAAAAAATGTATTTCTATTTTCTCTATTCATACCTTTTTAACAAAATAAATAGACAAAATTTTCTCCTTAATAAGAGTAATCACACAAGGTTTTCAAATAACGACTTTTGATATTCACATACATATCAACAATCTCGTAAATATTATTTTTTGAATATTAAAAGTTTGACCTTTTTTTTCTTCTCGTTCTATCATAAATTTAAATATAGCGAGTGAGTACTACTAATAAATACTACTAGTCCGAGGCGCGCATACGAATAGCAATGTGCCCCAAGACAATGGTTCTCTCCCATACCCCTCGTTAGTATTCCTGGGAGATGTTCACCTCCTCCCCTCATGATATATTCCACAAGAGAAATTCCCCCATCATCAGCACATCGAGTGGCATCGTGTTCTCTGTTTTCTGACCTTAAGTCCAAGATGATGGACTTGACTGGACATGGAATCGACACTGAATCTTAACCACTTCTCTTTATGTTTTTGCCAATTTTTTTTTTCGGTAGAATTCCAACGGATAATGTTAAACAGGTTTATTGTCTTTGATTTCTTTTTATATGTATTTTTTTATCATCCGTTTATTTGTTACAAATTAAAGTTTAGTGAATTCGATAAAAAATAAAAAGTAAAATGTCGATTATTGAAGAGAAATTAAATTTTAATAAAGAAAATTTCGATCTAAACGTTTGATATTATCTACTTAATAATAATTAATATTTTTATTTTTTTTTTTTTTTTTTTTTTTTTTTTTAAAACATTCACACTTTTTTCTCATTCACACTCACACTCACACACACATTCACACTGTCTTTTCGGCAGCTCAATTTTTATTTTTATTTTTATTTTTATTTTTATTTTTTATTTTATTTCCAAGAAAAATGGGCTATCCAACAGGAGTAAACTCCCAATTAGTGGATAGCACTACAAATATATATTTTAATTAATAATAAGAGTAGTTAACAAATATACCAAATTGAGTCTCATTGCTCATACAAAAATAAAAAGAAAAAAATATACATAAAGTTTAAATAACAAAAAATAAAAAATAAAAATAGTTCAAAATAATAATATTGAAGCCATAATTAATTTATATAATTATATAAATATACCGATACATTATTGAGATGTTTAAAACCTCAAGAGAAAAGAACTCTCTTCAATCCCCTCTTACAAACATCCAATGAGCAACAGAAAATGTCCGGAAGACCTTGAAGAGATAACTCATTATATACTATACATATACGATTTAGAGGGGAAAAATACGATGCATTCGTTTTACACTGCCATAAGGTAAAAAGCTCATTATTTCTTGTTGTTCTGCCTGGCACCCGAAAACCCAACCGTTCTAGCGTTGCAGGGGCATCTATATGGTTATTTAATATTTTATATAAATAGACAATATCAAAATAAGTTCTCCGTTTTTCAAGAGAAGGAAGTCAAAGGAAAATTTGGAAATTTATTATTTATAAAATATAAAAACCTTCTCTGAATTGTCTCGATTCTATTTATATAAACTTGATAATGAGGTGACCAACATACAGATGCATATGTTTAACAAGACTGACAAGTGAGTGTTTTTTTTATTGGCGAGGCCAAACATCCCATGGCCCCCGGGTATCGAACCCAAGATCTCCAGCCTTTTCGGGGTAGAGACGTGCTGTCCATTGGACCAGGCCACCGAACCCTCGAAGTATTTTGAATACTAATATCTTATTCAAATTTATAGCTCTCGAAAAATATTTAACTAGCGGGTGCTCACCACCATCAAATCTAAGGTCTTGGGGAGGGAGGAAGGGGGTTGCAAAAATCTTAAAATTTTAGCATAAACAATTTATAGCTGAGTTGTTATATTAATAAGAGGGTGAAAATTAAAATAAAAAATAAATTAAAATTTTAGGACTTTTTTTCAGTTTCTATTTTCTTTTATATCTCGTAAACTAAGCATATTCTGTACACAACAGTACAATATAAAATTGTAGAGCATTAAATTTGCTAAAATTTGGTTGTTTAAACGAATATATAGACTCAATATTAATCGAGGTACAGCCGATCAAAGTTAGACCAAGTTTCTCGAATGTAAAACAAAGAAAAAATTCGTTAAGCCGTTTCTCGGTTAATATTGAGTTTACAAATTATATTTATTTCAGCAAATTTAATACTCTACAATTTTGTATTCTACTATGTTGCACAAAATATGTTTAGTTTGCGAGATATAAGCGAAAAATTGGAAAAAGTCCAAAGTATCTCGAAATGAAACTTTGATCGGCCGTATCTCGGTTAATATTGGGTCTGGAAATACGTTGTATCAACCAAATTTTATGCTCTACAACTTTCTAATGTATTATGGTGTACAAAATATGCTTAGTTTACGAGATATAAGCGAAAAGCTGAAAAAAGTACACATATTTTGAGTTTTTTTTATTTTGTCCAACCCCTGTACGAATTAAACAAAAGCAGACTTTAAAAGCTAAAAATGGAAATCTAAAATATATTTAAATTAACCAGATAGGTCCTATAAATAATTTCGTCTGGGCCTGGATAACAAGAAATATCACGTTTTCTTTTAAAGCCTATACTGTACACTGTAAAAAAAAATTTTAATTTTAGTATGTTTTAGTATAGTAAATTTACAAATTTTCCTTGTAAATGATAACTACCATACATTTGTATACTAAATTTACAAATCTATGCATTCAAAAAATTTTTACAACCAAAAAACATTTTAAAATTACAATTCTCTTGGAAAATTAGAGTAAATATTGTAATTTTACCATACGATTTCTAATTTTACAATACAACGGCATTGTAATTTTAGAACACGGTTTGTAATTTTAGAAAAGGGTTTGTAATTTTACAAAAAGGTTTCTAATTTTACAATACAAAGAGTTTTGTAAAAATATAATTCAACTGTATAGTAAATTTAGTATCTATTGGTCTTGGAAATTTGCTTACAACAAAAAAATTGTAAAATCATCGAAATTTTTTTTACAGTGTACAACCTAAGATGCCGATAGATTTAAAAATAAATAAATAATATACCGAAAAAGACAATCAGTTTTTTTTTTTTTTAGAAATTTTCTGTCTTTGCTTTGACAAGTGGTTTTGATTTTTTTCGAATCGATCTGTCTGATCTCTAAAGCTTCTTTTTTGTCCCATCCCTTCCCCCCCCCCCTTCCCTTCTATTATTTTTTGATGGATCCATATTTCTTAAATATTTCGAAATCTTGTTCACATTTGTATTTGTATCCATTCCCCTGGACACGTGACATGCTATCAAGATGCGCCCTTTTGGGCGGAGTTGAGGATCTATCTATTTCTATCTATAAAATAAATAGGCTATTCACGCAATCTAGAGATGAATATCTATATTTCTAAACCTTTAAGTGGTCGTTTGGTCTGATGTAGACCTCACACTGCTTGTCAAATCTCGAACTGATTTATTTATTATTTATCTTAGAAATCAATAGGGCATATTGTAAGAAATATTTCTTATTTTTATTACTTTAATATTGATATGTAGATATAAATGATATTCAATTCATGAAATATATTTTCTAGGGTCCGACCGAAACAAGATTTTCAGCCGAAACCGAAACCGAAACCGAATATTCGGCCTCAATCTTAGTTTCGGCCGAAACCGTAACCGAAACCGAAACTTGTATTTTCTATAAAAAATTATTAATATTTTACCTTTTTTTTTTTGAAAAATTTTTTCGAGGTGCGAAAAATTACAGTGAAAATCATTTTACCTTCTTTTTAGGGAGACTAAATTTTTTCCGCACCTTTTCCGCTTTTGCAAATCATTTGACCTTTTTTTTTTGCATGCGAGTCTCATCCCATCTTTTCAGACTCAGGTTTCGGCCGGCCGAAAGGTTCGGCTACTTTTTGGCCGAAACCGAAACTACGGCCGAAACCAGGATTTTTGGCCGAAACTGGCCGAAACCGTAACCGAAACCGAATATTCGGTCGGTTCCTAATATTTTCTTATAAACAATCCTAAAAGAGATAAAATAAAAGAATAAATTAATAATAAATATAACTCACCAAAATGCCCTCGGGATCATAATGGTATGGTAGCAGGAATTCTAAGAAGAAAAATGTGGATTCGTCTGTAACAAAGAGAGATTGAAATTTCTTTTTTTGTTTTCCAGGAAATCAAAGGTCATGAACAAAGAAATTTTTAATATTTAAATTTTCGAAATATATATAATACTTTCTCAAAGAAATGATCGCGACATTAGATAAAACGATAAATATATTTAAAGGGGTTCAGGAGCGACATCTAAACGTACTTTAAAAAAAACTAGACTACTAAAAGAAATTTTTCAATGCGGTTTTTTTTAATGAATTAAATTCATAAGAGATTGGGACATCGAGCCATAATTTTTTTAATGACTTATTAAAAAATTAAGGAAATTAATTTTTTTGTAATCAAGCAAATACAAAAAAACAATCAGTCCCAATAATCTTTAATTTTTTTTAAATTTACAAATGAATTTATTGTTACTATTAATCACATACTAATTAAGAAATTTTTAAAATAAGCTTTGATGATTTATTTAAAAACCAACTGTCAAATTAGTTCAGCATTCTTGCAATAGATGGCAGGCTAGTCTAACAGCTGATCCCCTTTTGGCCTATATCTGGCCTATATTTATATATTCTTATGCTTTTATAAAAGATACATAATATATAATATAACATTTATAAAGTATTTATTGTTAAAAGATCAATGAAAATCAACCAAATGCATTAAATATTATTAGCTACCATTCTGACATCTCTTGGCAAATTTTTGAATTACTTGATTTTTTGGGCATACTTTTTATGACACACTACGCCATCTTATCGGGAAAAATATGGGTAACCACTTTTCTCCCGTAGCCCCTCCCCCCTTAATAAACTAGTTTTGCCCGTGACCCGAGAAGGCATTGGCTTTTCATGCCTAGGGTCTCGGGTTCGCTTCTCTTCCTAAGTGAGAAAAATTAATTTCATTTGAATTAGCTACTAAACATTTGAAATAAATAGGGATGGGGTCTAAATGGCCTTAGATATCGAAAAGGCCCTTAAACAAATAAAAAAAAATATATTTTTGGTTTAAAATAAAATTTGAGCTAATAATACAAAAGTTTTTAACTAGGTTTCAATTAGCCGCACTTTCCGCAATGGGCCAACGGAAAGTCACTTATATGAGGTTGTGATCGCGACCCCCTCCCAATAAAACTGTCCACTAGTATAGACGCAAGTATATAAATATTTCAAACCATTCATTTTATACCTATACAAATTTCTACTAGATTCCTTTAATGCCTGAAAGTTATGCAACACAAATGACCAACTCTAATGAATTTTTCAATTAATTTTTTGGTTGGTCGCCTTCCTTCTACTATTAATTAACAAACATTACTTGTATAAAAAGAAAGTAAAAAAACTAACTTTTATTTAAATATTTTCTAATCACCACTTGTCACTTTTATACATAGCTAAAGTTAAAAGCAAATAGAAGAAAAAGATGGCGTGTGTTTTATCCATATATAACCCTATTTTGCGAGGAATCCCCGTAGATGTCGTAATAATGAGCCAGGCGTGACTCTAAGAATGAAAAAAAAAAAAACTAAAGTATCTCCTTTTGCGGGGATTTTAGTATTGGGACGTGAAGCGACGCTGGGCGAATTAGAATGCGTCGTTTTGGCTTTATATATATATATATAGGCGAGAGAGAGATACGATTATCAGAGATCCCCAAGATACATCATCATCATCATTTCGTCGTTTTTATTCTCTTCTTTTTTTTACTAATAATTCTTGAAAATTTATAAAATCCCCCCGCCAATGATGTCAATCAATTTTTCTGTCTTTTATATTAAATTTTTTTTTAATATTCAAATTTTTTTTATTTGGAAAATATGAGAGGGTGTGAGATGACGCGCTCCTTTATAACTGTTATGTAACGTTTTGATATCAATTTGTGCCTGTCGTATTAATTTCTTTACAAAATCGCATGTCAAAGGCGTATCAATAAATATTCGTGTAATTTGAAAGTGATCTTTAACCTATAAAAACTCTCTTGGATTTTTTTTTAAATTAAGAGGTAAAGGGACTTCTCTCGTAGCCAATGTCCACTTAAAGTAGTGCTGGATTTAGATCCAATATTTATTAATTCAAATACCCGAAAAAAGTAAGAGTGTGCCACCGGGAGCTGAACCACGGATTCACCAATGTGTACTCGGTGTGCCCTTACCACTAGACCACAGCACGGCATTCGGGTATATGAATTCACTCAGAAAGCAATTTTAATCATCAAGAGAAAGGGATCCAAATTCAGCGTCAGAAATTTCTCCCTCGACCAGATGCAATCTAGTATAATAAAGAAGACCTCAAATTTAATTAATTAATAAATAAGAAATTACATATATAATATTTAAGGTATTATAGACCAATATTTATTAATTCATATACCCGGGTCCATTTCTCTTGATGACTAACATTGCTTTCTGAGTGAATTCATATACCCGAATGTCATGCTGTGGCCTAGTGGTAAGGGCACACCGAGTACAAATTGGTCGATCCGTGGTTCAACTCCCGGCGGCATACCCTTATTTTTTTCGGGTATATGAATTAATAAATATTGGAATTATATAATTTATCTCTCGCGGCTTACTTCTGTGGACTTATTCAGGTATAATTTATTTAAGATTCCAAAGATACCTCTGTGAAATTGACATCAATTCAAATGAGATTGTCACAGAAGTAATAACCTTTGGAATCTTAACTAAATTATTATTATTTGAAATTCCTATCGGAATTCCCGTTTATTTATCCGAGGTGCTCAAGTGCACGAAGACACACACCCCAAACCCAACCGACCTCTAGCCGTAGCCATCTACCGGCACCCCGTCAAGTTACATCAATTTCTTCAACTAAATTAAACCTGAAGAAGTTCACAGAATGAATGCCCGAAACGTTGTAATCTTTACAAATAAATCACAGTTAAACCAAAAATCAAATTCTTTTTATTAATGATAACAACAATGAAAGCCTAACCTCCAAAATTTTTAACGAAAATTTAAATAAGTCTTACACCGATCTTTAGTTAACAAACTATGATCTGGGCTGTTATTTAATCCTATGATTAATTTAACTGAGAAGAACTGAAAAGACTCGAAATTATTGAGCTTATCCAAGGTATAGCTAGTTAATTAGAACTGAAACAACCGGTCCTAAGTTTGTGATGATTTGCTGATGATTTTCGGATAACTGAGGATTAAACTGAAATACAATTATGAATAGGCCTATAATACGCAGGATTAAAAGACGAAATAATTATAATTTGTACCCTAAAGTTTCAAGTCTAATTGGCCTCAGATGCCGAAAATTTAATTAAATAGATAAATAAATTCTAAACAAATTCTTTTAAAAGAAAATTGCCCAATTTTTTTTTTTAATATCCGGTTCTCTTTAGGGTGGGTCTTCTTTCTTCCTTCTTTAGTCCCTTGTGTTCTTAAAGCAACGCAAATTTAGACACCCGAGATGAACGCAAAGGGGATGAATCATGAAGCGGACGAGTCAAGTATTTATTTAAGGATTAGAGAGAGAGAGAAAGAGAGAGGGACTTAGAATCAACTAAGCAACCCTATTTAGACTATTAGGCAAAATTAAATACAAATAGTGTTTATATACAAATTGGAAATTGCTTTATTTGTTTATCAATTCAAGAAAATTAAATTAAAAGAGAAAATTAATTTTTTTTAATCATCTAAAAAATCCCCTGAGGAAATATTGATAGTTGGTAGTCTATTATATTAAACTTGGCCCTGGCGGGCGGCGTCTCGTACGCGTTTAGTAGTTAAAAATTTTGAATTTGCCTCTCCGACTCCGCCCTCTCTGAATTTCGCCAATCAGCGCTATCCCTGAGGCCTGATTGGTGGGTTCACACATCGGACACCGGTTTAAGCGCTTTATATATAAAGTATGATTCTTTATTTATTTTAAATCTTTTTCGGCATCTGAGGCCATTTAGACTCACTCGTATTTATTTCAAACGATTCAAATGCCAATTCAAATGAAATATTTTTTTTTACTTTCTCTTACCTCTATATATGTTAATATATATAGAGAGAAAGTATTGGATTCATGTCAACAAAATATTTCAAGAACGAAAAGAGCTAGGAGGTTGAAATTTTATATTTATGTTAAGCATCCCCATGGGACATGACACGAAGTTTTTGAATAAAATCGACCAAAGAGTACTAGTACTTTACTGATGCACTTTTTCAGTTTTTTTCGATTTTCTCAAATTTCGCTCCAACGATTTTTTTTTTAATTCATAAATCAACTATTTTTTAGATGCTCTTTAAAATGTATATTCTCATTTTGCCATTGAAATCTTCTGAAGACCACTTTACTCTTGTACTTTATAGGAAAAATAGGAGAAATGGTTGTCATGGTAACAAAATATAAATATTTTCACATATATCTTAAAAAACGAATGTATCGTACTGTCGGAAACTAAATACATGTCGACACAAAAAATCTGGTGTGACAAGCACGGAACACAACTTCGATTACAGAAGGTAAGAGAAAGTTGTGTGCTGTGGGCCAGTCACACCAGATTTTTTTTTTAATTTCAAAAGGGGTTGAAGCTCTTATTCCTCCCCATGTACTTTCTTTAGAAAGGATTAAGAGAGAAATAACTTCCACTTGGTGTGGTAAAAAATTAGTAAATTTATGAAAGGGTGGCATCTTAGCCATAGCTGAAATAATTATTAACTTTTCTTAAACATTATCAGAGTTTCCAAAAAATATATATAAACTTTTTTTGAAATGTATGCATATTATTTTAGCAGTGATTTAATCAAGAGCGAAACGTTTTAATTAAAGAAAAACCTTAACTCGAGGGGGGGGGGTTCTAATAGCCGGTCTTTTCATAACAAACCTCACACCTCATCATTCATTCACTCCCCCTTTTAGATTTGTATTAATAACGTGGAAATATAAACAGTTCAACCCTTGGGCGAATTTTTTTTTTTTTTTTACAAGCAATGGAAAAACAACCAAAAGAGAGGGTGGGAGGTAAAAATAATATTTAATTCGGCTGCGAAACGTCGACATGAATATTTTCTAGTCTTAATATTATTCCGTGGTTTCCACTTGCTACTTTCAAATTAGAGCAATTTACACCATGTTCTAAAATTCATAAAGTTTTTGGGTTCTGCCCTTTGCATTAATTTGTTTACTTTGAATAAATTCACCGGCAAATTAAGATTGTAGTAAGCTCTATATAACAACTTGAATAAATTTGGAAAAAATTTAATAGAAAAAAATTAAATTTCAAAACTTTGTAATTTCATCTTTTATTTTTATTACTCTTTACTATACACATAATTATTACCAGCCGCGGGAAGGGAGAAGGCCTGCTAATCCGTAAAACTCCTCTTAACCGGCCTGATTGGGGCCGAGACCCTGGCAGGATACCCGTTTTGGCCGGTTAATCCGAGGTTTTGGTGACAAATTGATTTTCATTCATTTTCATCACACGTTTTCATTTTCCTAACTCGCTCATTTTGTTTAAGAAATCTCAAGGTTATATAGTAGAAAAATAGACTGGGAAGCAAGCGAGTAAACAAACTCGGGCCCTGGTAGAAAAATAGACTGGGAAGCAAGCGAGTAAACAAACTCAGGTCCTAGTAGAAAAATAGACTGGGAAGCAAGCGAGTAAACAAACTCAGGTCCTAGTAGAAAAATAGACTGGGAAGCAAGCGAGTAAACAAACTCGGAGCATCCTTCCTCCTCCCGCTTTAACATCTGAACGAACATATTGCACAAAGTTGGACCACGCAGTTTAATTAAAATACAAAAAAAAAAAATAATAATAATTTAAATATATATGTAATTTATAATACTAATGGGATAGGCTCAAAGGGCCTAGTTGGCCTAAGTGTGTTCCCTCTCTGGGAACGGCCACTTCAACCTAATGGAATAGGCCGGTTGATCCGAGGACCGGTTAATCGGAAGCCGAATAAGAGGGGTTTTACTGTAATATAATAAATGCATATAATTTCAGAAAAATTTCAAATAAATTGAAATTTTTTTACTTAAATTCAATTAATACCCCTCAAAGAGTTACAAAACGTTTCACCCCCTCCACTCCGGGTAGCTAATAAGAGAGAGAGCGTTCAAAGTTTAGAAAATTTTTATTTTCTTGCGCAATGATATCAACAGGGAACAAGAAAAAGGCAGCTAATGTCACGACTAGACTCAACATATTTATCTTTCACTTGAGAAATCAAAAATTCAATAGAATGTCTATTCATTGAAAATTATTTATTTATTTATTGTTTTAAGGCTTTTCGGCATCTGAGGCCATGCAGCCTTCTTCACTAATTATTTCTAGTAAATTCTTCTCTAATTATTTCTAGAAAATTATTAGAAAATATCTGACCAATTTCCTATTGTGAATTTGGCGTAGAAATATTATTATTCTTTGAAATTCCTACTGGGATTCCCGTTTATTTGCCCGTCGTCTACGAGGACACACACCTCAAACCCAACCGACCTCTGGCCGTAGCCATCTACGGGCACCCCGTGAAGTTACTATTTCTAACTCCTTCTGCGTTCATTTATTTCTTCCTAAGTGTTTTTTTTTTTTTATTTATTTATTCTCGATAATGGAAGCTACCAAAGAAAAATTGTGAAAATAAGATAGAATAAAATTTAATAAGAAAAAGGGTGAATAGAAAGATTTGTCTCCGTCTTTCCAAAACAAAAATTTACGTCATTAGTAGAGAAATTATAATGAATGTTTGCTTTTTCAAAAAGAACCTGCATTATTAATTAGTATAAAATAAAAGTTTGTTTTATGTATAATGGATTTTTTTTTGCCCCACCCTTTTAGCCTTCTGATTGGTTTTGAATATTTCGCATAATTAATTTTTTTTTTCCTTTTTCTTTCTCATAAATAAATAAATATATAAATAACAAGCTCATTTTATTTTATAATATACGTATTTTGTTTAATAATAAAAAAAAAATCCTTAGGGGTAATTGATTTCGGACCACCCTGTTTGAAAATGCATTTCTTTAAAAAATATTTTTTTTTCTGCTAAATAGATAAAAAGTTTTCCTCTTCAGGCTTAAAAAAAAAAAAAATATGTTATTCAAACTAAGTTTTTATTGACAGTTTATAATTAATTCATTAAATTCTGAATAAGAAAAAAGAAGAGAGCGAAAGAGAGAGTAAATTAAGACCATGCAATGGAAATTTTAAATTTTAATGAGTTTTAATAATATATAATAACGTAAATGAGTTTTTAAAAAATATATATAAAAAAATACTACGAAAGGGGATTAAGTCATAAAACGATAAAGAGAGGAAAGGAAGGGGGGAGGGAGAAATCATCTATGATTGGTCAGATTTGTTTGGTTGATAGAAACTGATTAATTATTGAAAAATTTAAAAAAAAAAAAAAAATTAAATCTAGAATATATGGAAAAATAAATATTTTTCAATGTCGAGGTTTCGGTATGAATTTCTCTGCCTTGTTCTAGCCAAAATTATTAAAACTATTCTTAATGAAATTATCAAATGGCATTATAAATACATTTCAACTAGGGCCTACTATTTTATATAAAAAAAAATATACATGTACCATCTATTGCAATAGTATTGAGAATAAAGCCCGGAAGTTAGGCAGCCCAAATGGCAGCTTGTTTGTCTAAGAAATATCTTTTTCAAAGCAGACAATAGGGCGATCGGCCTTTATTACCATAATAATTTATCTTTTTAATAAATTAGTGAACGTGTGCCATTTGGGCTGCCTAACTACCGGGTTTTAGTCTCAATACTATTGCAATAGATGGTATTTAATGTATAAAAAGAAAAATCAACGATTGATGTAAAGGTGAAATGTTGAAATTCATATTGATAAGGACACTCCTAGTGCTCTGAAGATGGTCCTAAACAGGTCTGAAACGTCAGCTCTGAGGAGGAAATAAATAAAATTCCACTTATCTGCAGGCTCTTTAATTTCTCATTCTACCGTACCTGCCCGAGTGAAAAAACAAATTCTAGTTTAAATATCAGAAGCCTCAATTCCTTTGATGTTTTATTTGCCGCTCAGAAAGTAACTCCACTTTAACACTCAAAACCCTCATTGAAGACTATGAGGTTTAAATATTAATTACCGATTGATTTGAAATCCTAACTATAACCTCGAAACTCTCATTTGAGGTTTTTGAAGTTCAAACCCGTATAGAATAATTTCTATATGGTTTGAAGTTTTTCTGAGGGCCAACTGTAGATTCTGCAATTCTGGTTTAAACCTCAAAGTTGTAAAGTAGGATTTTGAGGTACATACTGGGATTACTTTCTATGTTGATTTTGAGGTTTAAATATGAATTTATGTTTTGACTACATACGTAACCGCAAACTTGACAAGCATATAAGTGCAATCTTTTTGTACCAGCATGCACAAATTCCCTTCGGCACCACACGGCAGAAAATTAACCTAAAAATGTCAAACTCGGAAGGTTATTATAATAATTCGAAGATAACAAGAAATACTCACAGAGTTTAAACAGAGAAACAATAAATATTAATATTCAAATTGAAATTTTAAATGAATTAATCTATATCAGATATCAAGACTTGTATAAAATGGCGGAGAGTTTTGCTTGCGCAAATATGCTTGTGCATTAAATTCAATCGAGCATCAAGCGGCTTGCACAATTAAAATGCTTGCGCAAAATTCTCCTATAGACGCTACAGTTTGCTTGTTCAAAAAGATTGTACGTGCATGCTTGCCCAGTTTGCAGTTACGTGTGAAGCCGTCTTAAGCAGTGGCGTAACCAGGGGGGGGGGCGAGGGGGGGCTCGAGCCCCCCCGCCCCAGGCGCATCGAGCCCTTGGCGCCCCCCGAAACCGGCATAGGCGCCCTACGGCCTCTAAGATATAGCCCAGCGAATGTGATTTTATCATATTCTTTTCATCGATTGTCTTAAAAAATTGATTATTTTCTTTTAAAATTATATTACAACTTGAATTCTACTATTTTAAATGAATTTAATTCCAAAAATAATAAATAACGTATATAGAGGCTTTATAATTAAAATATTTTTTATTTTGCAATATATAAGCCTTAATTTGATGTTTTATGGCTGTGGAGATTTACTCAGGATTCGTATAAAACTTAATATTTAATTTTTTGGAATTCAAAATTTTTTTAGGCATGAAGGAATTGAGCTATGAGACTGAAATGTTATATTTAAGTTAAACACCCCCGGGACCGTGAAAATAAGCTTTTAATCAAAATCGGCCAAAAAATACTAGTACTTTACTGATGTAGTTTTTCATTTTTTTCGATCTTCTCAAAATGAAAGGGCTTTTACCATTCTTCAGGCCCGCCCGAGCTCGCCCGGAATTTTTTCAAACCCGCCCATTCCCGCCCGAGATTTAGTGAATGAATGAACGAATGTCTAGCAATTTTTAAATAAAATTTCATTTGCATGCCCGTCCGCCCGAACCCGTTTATATAGACTTGCTACCCGCCCGTAATTTTTCATGGCCTCCAAAGCCCGCCCGGCCCGGGCGGGTAACGGGCCAACCCGTACCCGTGCAGGGCTCTAATCGGGGGTTCGGATCCCAGGCAGTCCGATGATTTTATTTAAGCCATTTGAATACCAAATGTCAAAGTCAAAGTCTTATATGGCCTAAGTTGCCGAAAATACTGTGTGCATGTGTGTGTGAGTGTGAATGGGAAAAAAAGTGTGTGTTAAAAAAAAACATGGGGAATGACTTCCCCGAGACTTTCTCGTATATTCTATTGGAATTACGTCTGGGTGTGTGTGTGAACACGATTGCTTAAAAACCAAAGCAGCTAGATAGATGAAATTTGGTATATGCTCCTTACACTAAAATTGTAGATTTCTATCAACTTTTGGATTAAATTCGTCACTTGGAAGTAGTACTTTACCTAATAAGTTTTTTCAGAAATTTCAAAATTTTCAATTTCTTTGTCATATTATGATAAAATACTCAATTTTAAAAAGTTTTTATTCTTTGATATTTTTCCGAAAACTGAATAGTTTTTGAAATAATCACAGAAGAAAACGACATTTTTCTTAAAAGCAAAGAAAAATCAAAACAAAATCATACTGGTGTCATTAAAAAACATGTAAATATAAACAAATTCGATGAGGAAATTACAGGATGCAAGAAATTTGCCCGCCGAAGGCGGGCAAATTGCTCGCCGAAGGCGAGCAAGGGGTCCAGGGGGCAGAGCCCCCTGGAAAATCGGCGCCCTAGTTAAGCTTCGCCCCCCCCGCCCTCAAAGGCTGGTTACGCCGCTGGTCTTAAGACCCTCAATACGACTCAACTGTGACCGATATTCCATTAAAGAAGAAACATCTCTAATTTAATATTTAAATCATTCACAGAAGTGATCTCTCAACTTTGTCGAAATACCTATTAGGTGTTGAATAAATAATTTGAAACAAATAACTGAGATTTTAATTTTACGTTTCTATGTTTATAGAGAGTTTTTATTAAACAGACAGGCTATCATATTTATTTTAGGGAATTAATCCCTCGCTAAATAAGAAACATATAAGATAACAATATACAATTGAAATGTGATATAAGATCCGTTATTTCAAAAGGCGGCCCTTTTTTCCCATAATTATTCTATGTCATTGAATTCAAAGCAAATTGTAACAATTGTAGGGCAAGCGCAGCTGGGAAAAGTATATACAATCACAATGCCGAGTGTTTTTCTTGTCGATTTGAAATTAATTTACCGAGAGTCCCTTTTTTTGGACACCGCAGACGATCCTGATCCGTTTGGAGATAAGGGCGGCCCTTTGAACCGGAGGGCATCCTCCTCCTCCTCTTCTTTTCTCTTTGCAAAAAAAGCATCCTCAGACCGCGAAGGGCAGCCAAGGGAGTCGTTGCTTGTCTGTCCTTCCGGCTCTCCTTGAACCTTTCAAAGATATCAATTTTACCTTATCTGTAATTACTTGAAACGGTCGAGGGATCGCTCTCTTTTCGCAACAATAAATTCAAAAGTATCTCCTCAGTTACCAAAGGCAATTCTATAAAATATACAGAAGAGGATATGTCAATATTCTACTCAGAAATTGAATCTGTCATTGTAAAAAGAATCTTTAAAGTATTCGGTCGTTGCCCGCAGTATTTTCTAATTCACTATTTTTTTTTACGATATATAAATACAATACTTTATTCATTTGTCATTTTCGGCATTTTATAATTTAAATAAATTTTGTCACATAATGCAGTAAGTGGTCTTCTTAATTTAGTATAGGTAGAGAGAAAAAGAAGAGTCAGCAGCTAAAGGTGTTTCGTTGTTTATTGAATTTCGCATCATACTGACGTTTCGATCCAGGTCGGGATCATACTCAGAACTATTGTGTGTATAACAAGAGGTGAAGAAAATCATTTTGGAAAACATTATCAAAAATAGCCTCCGATGCTGAAATGGATTTAAAAAAAATTAAAGTAAAAAACGATATCAAGTATTTTCATTCGATAACTAGGGATGAAACGATACGAGTAAATACAAGTACTTACTCGATACTTTTCTTTCGATACCAAGTACTTTTAGAATCGATACTTTGGAATTAAAATGTATATTCTCATTTTGCAATTGAAATCTTCTGAAGACCACTTTACTCTTGTATTTCATAGGGAAGATAGGAGAAATGATTGTCATGGTAACAAAATATAAATATTTTGAATTAATGGATTGAACGAGTTTTTTATATATATATATAAAAGAATCTACTTTTTGACGAGACGAGTAAACTTCCTCAAAAAGTAGATTCTTTTATATATAAAAATATAAATATTTTCCCATACTTATAAATTTTACATCTGAATTCATATGTTCCATACTGTCATGTCGGGAACTAAATATATGTCGACACAAAAAATCTGGTGTGACAAGCACAGAACACAACTTTCGATTACCGAAGATAATAAAAAGTTGTGTGCTGTGCGCCAGCCACACCAGATTTTTTTTAAATTATTTTGATTAAAAGAGAATTTCATCAAAAAATTTATCTCCCCGTCTCCCCGACTTAAACATATACATTCACCCTTAGCTGAACCTAAAACAGAGAATGATTTCTTCAATTTCAAAAAGTAGTAAGTAAATGGAGTTCCCTCTCCCCCATTTGATAGATAAATCAGCCATATAAAATTCCTTCTCTACTGTTAAATTATTAACCGGAATCTACTTAACAGGATTAATACATTAAGCAAATGGCCGCGTGAATATTTCAGCCCTCTAGTCCGATTTATATTTATTATTGCCATCCCCCATCCCCTGCGAGTATCTGACCAAGGGTGACGGCTCTCTCTCTCAATCTTTCCACTAAATTACATCGCTTATAAACACAAACCGATTGCCATTTGATTAAATCGATTTGCATGCTGCCAGCGTGCTATCTTTTTTTTCCCCGTGGCCCTTCATTAAAAATAAACACCTTAATGAATGAATGAGGGCAGAGAGAGTGAGCCTTTACCCTTCAACGGGATTCATTTATTTGATTGAAATAAATATCAATCAAAGAAGAGAGAAGGGAGCTGGAAAAATTTGAAAATAACAGCCATTTTAGAGCAAATTTTCTTTTTAAGGGGGTTCAGGAGCGACGTCTAAACGTACTTTAAAAAAAAAACTAGACTATTATAAGGAGCTTTTAAATTCATAAGAGATTATTGGGACATCGAGCTTTAATTTGTTTAATGACTTATTAAAAAATTATCGTAATTAATTCTTTTGTTATCAAGCAAATACGAAAAAACAATCTGTCCCATTAATCTAACTTTTTTTAAATTTAAAAAATGAATTTATTGTTATTATTAATCACATATGAATTAAGAAATTTTTAAAATAAGCTTAGATGATTTATTTAAAATTCAACTGTCAAATTAGTTCAGCATTCTTGCAATAGATGGCAGTCTAGTCTAACAGGTGATCCTCTAATAGCGTATATCTGACCTATATTTATATATTTTTATGCTTTTATAAAAGATAAAAGATACATAATATTTAATAACATTTATAAAGTATTTATTGTTAAAAGATCAATGAAAATCAACCAAATGCATTAAATATTATTAGCTACCATTCTGGCATCTCTTGGCAAATTTTTGAATTACTTGATTTTTTGGGCATACTTTTTATGACACACAACGCCATCTTATCGGAAAAAACATGCGTAACCACTTCGCTCCCGAGCCCCCTTAAATTTAATTTTTCCAAAGCTCGGTCAAAACTGATGGTATTTTTTGGAATCAGCGCTACCCATATATACACAGGACTAGCTCTAAATTCCAATGCTCCAGAAAGAAAGTTTTTTTATTGGTCTGTGTAGTTTTTAAATCCTGACGAGAATTATGGTTTGAGATCGTCTGTTTTTACAGAATAGACCTGCGGAGGGTGAAATATAAAATTTCAAGCTAGTATTAATATCCTTCATGCTTAAACCAAACCATCACACACAAACCACTTTGTGGCGCCCAATTTTTTGGACTCAGGGGATTTTAAAACATGTATTTCCATTAAAATCTCGACAAATTTCTGACATGATCGTTATACTTTCTCACTATATAATACATTTTAGATAAGAGAAAGTAAAAAATCAGGACTGGTAGTAAATAAAAATTTTACTATTTATTATACCTATTATTTTCTTTCTCAACTGTTCACATACGAAAAATTAACAAGAAGATAATAAATATCAATTTGTTGTATAAACAAACGAATGATACTGAGTCGATGATGTTATAATATTGAGAGAGGGAAAGAGAGATAGGCTTGAAAAAATGCGGGTCATCTCACGCCCTTGTCCGCCATCTGTCAAATTAACGACCCGACTTGTCCAGGGAATTTCAATAATTACCTTTTTTCATGTCCATATAAATCTCATCTCAAATAAAACCAATACATAGCTATATAAATATATTAATTTATCAGAAATAAAAGTGAAATGTGAATAGCAAGCCTAACACCTATAAATTATCGGAAAAATGTTTTATTAAATCAATGAAAACAACAATATTATTTATTCAACTCGTTTAAATACTTCATCAGTCTTTTTGAAACTTGTATTTTAGTTATGAGGTAATGATTATTTCATCTTTTTCTTCCTGGATGGTAGGCATCCCAAATAACCAACTCAATAATTTATTGGTTCAGATCTAGTGGCGTATTCATTAATTTTTACCGAGATTTAATGGATTCTGGAATTCTAATTATTTTTCAAAATGCTAATGCCATTAAAAAAGTTCAATTATTAAATACTCAGTCGCCCACGGGGGTGGTGTAGAGGTTAGCGTGCTAACCTCATATACCAAACGTCGCGGGTTCGGACCCCAGGCAGTCCGATGATTTTATTTAAGCCATCTGGATACCAGATGGCTTAAATAAAAATGCCTGGACCCTAATATAAATAAAAATTCATAAATAACGGTTATCGGTAAATGTCTTAAATGGCCTGAGCTGCCGAAAAGACAGTGTGAATGTGTGTGTGAGTGTGAGTGTGAATGAGAAAAAAGTGTGAATGTTTTTTTATAAAAAAAAAAAAAAAAAAAAAAATACTCAGTCAAAGGAATTAAATAAATAAATCTTCGAGAGAGACGTCAATTTTTATTTGTTCAATTTCTTTTGCTGACTCTTGGTCTTTTTACATACATTTCTGAATCTACAGCCTCGAAATAAATATAAATTTCGCCAAATATGAATTTTTATTGGAGTGATTGGGGAAACTATGCGTTATCAAATATTGAAACTTCTCATTTGGGAGATAAAGGTTTCACGTTTGTTATTATTAAATACAACAAAATGATATAAAGTGGTGTAGGTTTTCCGTGAAACATATTTATAAGTAAAAATTGTTTAGAATATGTGAGGTTTCACTAACAAGGGGACGGCCAAGTGAGTATATCACGGATTCGTTTGAAAAAAATTGAGGTGATACTTTGAGCCAAAAAAATTTTCACGTGTTTCGGCGTTTTACTCCATAGAGCCCTGATTGGCCAAAAAAAAATAAATAAATACCGAAACAATTTTCGCGCTTTCAAGTAGTTTCTATTTGAAACATTACGTAACAGTCAGCTGTGGCTAGGCTGGTAGCGTAGCCGACTGGTAAGTATGTGGTCCCGGGTTCAAACGACGGAGTAAGCAATTTTTTTTTTTTTTATCTTTTTATGTTATTGTAACAAACAATATATTTAAAACTGTTTCATATTTTTTTTTTTTCATATTTTATTATTTTTTTTTAGTAATTAAATTTTAAAATTTTTTTAAATATCCTTTATAAACTGCGCTAATTGTCGCCTACTTATTTGTTTTGCATGTTTTTATGACTTATATCACCCTACTTCGTGTGGGGTAAGTGTACAAGTAAATTAACAAAGTAAGTTATCTACCATGGGGAACATAAACATTTGCACCCTGAGCGATTTGAAAGACGCCTACTGTTAGGCAGCCCAATTGACTCACCACTACATATGCAGTGTCTGTGTGAATTTACCTGAGATAGGGTTCTGAGGGTCTTTTAGGATAGACCATAAACCATCCCTTTGGAGAATAAATAAATTTTAAATAAAGAATTTGCGAATCCCTCTTCTAGACACCGAAAAAAAAACTTAAATTCAATTTTTAGCTTTTAATGTTTGCTTTTGTTTAATTCGTACAGGGGTTGGAGAAAAAAAAAAACTCAAAATGTGTGTTCTTTTTTCAGTATCTCGCTTATATCTCTTAAACTAAGCATATTTTGTGCACTCCTTCATAATAAATTAGAAAGAGTATAAAATTTGGTTGACAAAACGAATTTTCAGACCCAATATTAACCGAGATACGGCCGATTAAAGTTAGACCAAATTTCTCGAAATGTAAAACAAATAGAACATTTGATCGACCGTAGCTCGGTTAATATTGGGTCTAAATACGCGTTTTAATAACGAAATTTTAGCAAATTTAATGCTCTACAACTTTGTATTGTACTCTGGTGCACAAAATACGCTTAGTTTATGAGATAGAAAACAAAATAAAAAATGAAAAAAGTTCTAAAATTTTGAGGTTTTTGCAACCCCCTCTCCCACTCCCCCCAAGTTAGTACAGGGTCCTCGAGGTCAAAAACTTTAGATAGATCCTAGAGTACCCTCAAATAACCTGTAAAAATCTCTACAAGCAAATGGTGGCTCAACACATTATTAATAAATAAAAAGTCCTGGAAGTCATTAAAAAACGTTGGTCGGATATTTACATCTGAATTCTAATATACCGGTATCAGCGGAAACTAAATATATGCCAACACGAAAAATCTGGTATGACAAGCACAGAACACAACTTTTGATTACCAAAGGTAAGAGAAAGTTGTGTGCTGTGAGATCAGTCACACCAGATTTTTTTCTTAATAAGAATATTCTAACGCCCGAGATATTATTATTATAAAGGTCTATAGATATCGGAGAAATTTTATTAAAAATTGGGATAGTAGGCGTCTTTCAAATGGCTCAGGGTGCAAGTTTCGTTCAAAATTTGAAATAAGTTAATTTTTTTTCCAAATAACAAGATGAAATTAAAAAAAAAGTTTAAATATTGAGATAAAAAAAAAGGCTACGCTATATTGCTGAAAAGAGGTGGTTTATGGTCTATCCTAAAAGACCCTAAGAACCCCTACCTCAGGTAAATTCACACAGACAGTGCATATGTAGTGGTGAGTCAATTGGGCTGCCTAACAGTAGGCGTCTTTCAAATGGCTCAGGGTGCAAATGTTTATGTTCCCCATGGTATATTCGCTTGACTACCTAATTTCTTTTATTAAATATAAGCAAATAAATTTTTTATTAATATCACGTATTTATTTAATTAATGGATTATTTTATGCCTTCTTTATTTCTTAATATATTTATATAGTGTAATAAATGATATTTTCTTCATGAATTTAAATTAAATTTTAATTTTAAGGTAATAAATAAACTCGAAAAACAATTTTAACAAAATTTTAAAATTTAATTACTAAAAAAAAAAAATAATAAAATATGAAAAAAAAAATATGAAACAGTTTTAAATATATTGTTTGTTACAATAACATAAAAAAGATTAAAAAAAAAAAATTGCTTACACCGTCGTTTGAACCCGGGACCACATACTTACCAGTCGGCTACGCTACCAACCTAGCCACAGCTGACTGTTACGTAATGTTTCAAACAGAAACTACTTGAAAGCGCGAAAATTATTTCGGTATTTATTTATTTTTTTTTGGCCAATCGGGGCTCTATGGAGTAAAACGCCGAAACACGTGAAAATTTTTTTGGCTCAAAGTATCACCTCAATTTTTTTCAAACGAATCCGTGATATACTCACTTGGCCGTCCCCTTGTAAGTTGTAAATGAAAGAAATATTGAATTTCTAACTCGATATATTTCGGGCTATTAACCCATCTACAGTAGTGCATACATGTGACTGAGTGAATAAAAGAGAGAAGATGCTGCCAGGCTTAGGTAGGAGGGGCTTAGATAGGAATGGGGGGAGACATTTGTGAGTGTTTGCTTGGGACTAGGGTTGCCTCTGGAGGAAGAACTTTAATTTGCTAGTTCAACTAACTTTGGCTGGCTTTTTACTGCTGCGGCTGTTAATACCATTGTGTAACCCAGCCAAAGGTAGTTGAACTAGCAAATTAAAGTCCTTCCTAGAATAGGCAGCCCCCTCCAGAGGCAACCCTAGTCCCAAGCAAACACTCACAAATGTCCCAAACTCCTATCTAAGCCCCTCCTACCTAAGCCTGGCAGCATCTACTCTCTTTTATTCACTCAGTCACATGTATGCACTCCTGAAGATGGAGAGCCCGAAATATATCGAGTTAGAAATTCAATATTTCTTTCATTTACAACTTAGTGAAACCTCACATATTCTAAACAAAATGATATAAATCTTATGCCTGGACCCCCTAATATATGGTATTTAAAAATAATCTATCATCAAAGTCTATATGGCCTAAGATGCCGAAAGAACTTATAATTGTTAGAAAAAAATATTTTGTTACCAAGGCAACCAATTCTCCTAACTTTCCTATGAAATACAAGAAAAAAAATGGCCTTCAGAAGATTTCAATGGCAAAATGAGAATTTACATTTTAAAGAACATCTAAAAAATAAATGACTTTTGAATTTTAATCAAAACTGTTCAAGCGAATTTTGAGAATATCGAAAAAAACTGAAAAATTACATCAGTAAAGTATTAGTACTTTTTGGCCAATTTCGTTCAAAAGCTTCGTGTCACGTCCCAGGAGGGTACCTAACTTGAATATAAAATTTCAACCTCCTAGCTCTTTTCGTTCTTGAGATATTTTGTTCACAGACACACAGATAGACAGACCATGTCGTGAAAACCACTTTTTACTTTCTCTTACCTATGTATATATGTAATATATATATATAGAAAGTATTGGATTCATGTCAAAAATTCGATGTCGAGATTTTGATGGATCTTCAGGTTTTGAGGTCCCCTGAATCCAAAAAAGTGGTTTTCGCGACATGGTCTGTCTGTGTGTGTGTGTGTGTGTGTTCAATTTTAAGCATGAAGGAATTGAGCTAGGAGGATGAAATTTTATATTTAAGTTAAATACCACCCGGGACCGGAAAAATAAGCTTTTAATCAAAATCGGCCAAAGAGTACTAGTACTTTACTGATGTACTTTTTCAGTTTTTTTCGATTTTCTCAAAATTCGCTCTAACGATTTTGATTAAAATTCAAAAATCAATTATTTTTTAGATGCTCAAAATTGTTTGAAGCACACTTTACTCTTGTGCTTCATAGGAAAGATAGGAGAAATGGTTGCCATGGTAACAAAATATAAATATTTTCCCATGTTTATAATTTTGACATCTTAAATTTCTAATATATTGGCGGAAACTAAATATATTTCGACACAAAAATCTGGTGTGACAAGCACAGAACACAACTTTCGATTACCGAAGGTAAGAGAAAGTTGTGTGCTGTGCGCCAGTCACACCAGATTTTTTGGATTAAAACGTGTATATCAATCAAAATCTCGACATCATTTTTGACATGAATATAATACTTTCTCTCTATATATTTCATATATAGAGTAAGAGAAAAGTAAAAAAAATTTACGGTACAATTTCCATAGCTGGGAAATCAACATTAAATTCTGATAATAGAGCCGAATAATTTCGGACGTTTTTTTGTTTTATTTCTTTTTAGACATCTGAGGTCAGTTGGACCCCAATTCCAATCGCTTGGTAGCCAATTCAATTTTTCCTCTCGCTTTCCATCTCTGAGCCACCGTATTGACGACATATTTAAGTAAATGTGTTTTAAAAGAGATATTTACTTTAGCTAATATCAAAACACTATTATTATTACTCTCTTTTCAATTTCAATCGGAGATTTGCTTTAGGTTCGTCGTCTATTAATCCCAAGGGAGAGGAGGGAACGGCGACAGTGACCGATGTGACCCGCAGGGACCTTCCCTCGCACTCTCTCTACCTGCCATCGAGTCCTACGGGAGCATACGGTCAGCGGGAGTAAATGGAAAAAGATATTCATCCCCGGCTCTAATTTCTCCAGATCAATTTGAAATAGAATGAATGATAAATGATTCAAATTTGAAACGGCAAAGGAAAAAAAGAGAGAGAAAGGGAATTTCATTTGGATTTAGAAGAATTTTTGAAGAGATAGAAAAGATTCCATTTTAAATTATATAATTGAATGAAAATGAGTATAAAAAATTTTTAGGCTAATTTTCAATTCATTTATTATAACTTTCTTGACATTTTAAAGGGTTATATTTAAAAAAATGACTGACCGCATATCACACAACGTGAGTTTTTTACCATCTTTTTAAAATTAATTCTTTAGTCAAAAAATAAAAAAAAACTAGACCTAAGGATAAAGCATTATAAAAATTTATATTAAAAAAAGGAAATTTTTTTTTTAATATAATAATTTTATAATCCCTTTGATAAAAATCATTAAGAAATAATGAATCTCCTTTAAAAAAATAATAATTCAACTCACCAAATTATGGTCCGTCACAAAGGGATGTCTCGGGGGCTCAGAGATTTGAGTTGATATGCGATAACCTCTTCTGAAACAATAAGCAAATAATTAGAGTCAGGGTTTTTATGCTAAATATGCCATATAATATGCAGTAAAAGTTTTAAAATATGCATTATATATGACAAAAACAAAGTAAATGGCTTCCAATCAAATACGAATACAAGGGGGGAAAGGGGAGGGGTAAGGGGTGGGGGTAATTACCCCTCTCCCTTCCCCCGAGATTTGAGAAAAATATTATTTTGGGGGAAAAAATTGTATTTTTAATATAAAATTTTAAAAACTAATACTTAAAAATGTGATTTGTATTTAAATTCTGGTAAACAACTACAGAATGCACCTTTAAATTACCGATAATAAGAAAAAATTGTGTGCTGTGCGACCAGTCACACCAGATTACCCCCCCCCGAGAAACACCTCTGGATCCGTCATTGCTTCCAATTAAAGGTAAATCATGACTTCTACAAATGTAAATTTAATTGTGTTCTACTTTTTGAAGGAAATAGTGTGAAAAAAAATTGGTCTCGCAATAAAAACTAATTTTAATGTAAAAAAATTCTGGTGTGACTGAACGCACCTCATACCATCAGTAATCGAAAGTTGTGTTCTGTGCTTGTCGCACCAGATTTTTTGAGTCGAGATATATTTAGTTTGCGCCGATACATTAGAATTCAAGCTGTAAAACGTATAAGTATGGGAAAATATTTATATTTTGTTACCATGGCAACAAGGGCGTCCGCAGGATTTTTTGCAGGGAGGGGCAAGGATTTTTTGCAGGGGTGCATGTCACTTCCAGATAAGTTAAAAAAAACGTATTTTGATATTAATAATACATCTCTTAGTATTTAAAGCTTTCTCACCGCGGCAAGGTGGATTTTTTTTTTGTTTTATACATTTTTTTATATCATTTTAATTTTCCAGGGGGGGGCAAGTGCCTGGTTGCCCCCCCTGCGGACGTCCATGCATGGCAACCATTTCTCCTATCTTTCCTATGAAGTACAAGAGTAAAGTGTGCTTTAAAAGATTTCAAAGACAAAATGAGAATATACATTTAAAAGAGGATCTAAAAAATAATTGATTTTTGAATTTTAATCAAATTTTTTCAAAAAATCGATTAAAAAATTAAAATAATATAAAACTTTCACCGAAAAATGTAAAAATATTCATAAAGTTTTAAATATGCAATTTTATGCAATATTCATCAAATATGCAAAAATATGCAATATAGAATTTGAACCCTAGTTTCATGGGGGTATGATTCGGATAGAAAATTGGTTTTCCGAGATGTACATGTAGAATATGCAATTGCATAGGAATCTTGCAGTAATAGTGCCAATCTTGCTCAATATTGACAATATTGCAGCAACATTGCCGTAATATTTCTGCAATGTTGCAAAACGGCGCACAAAGAATATTGCAGCAATGTTGTCCTATGTCCGCTTAACTTGGAATATTGTCGCTGCAATGTTGCCAATATTTTGCAAGATATCTATGCAATATTCCTGCAATATTGGCACTTAAGTGTTTTTCTAAATGCTGTACCAATTTTAAAGATTTGAATTTATTTATTTATTATTTACAATTTTTTTTCTGCTATTTTTTAATTTGTATTTGACAATCCGAACGACCAACTAGTTCTGATTAGGCCGGACAATCGAATTTCTACTGTATATACGTTTAAACACTAATTATGCAAAACTCCTTTTGCCTATGTGCTGGATGTAATTTGAGCAAACGATGCCACAAATAACTACTAGGATTTGAACCGTGTATGCGAAAAAACAACAAAAAAAATAAATAAATAAATAAAAAACTGCTTAAAAAAAGCAAGAGAGAGATAATGAGGCATGAATTCCTTTTAACAAGTTGGCTACACTGCACAGCAAGAATATCAAACAGAGAGAGAGAGAGATCTCATTCCCCCCATCCTCCTCCTCCTACTGCTGGACCATAATGAATTTTTCCAAAGACAATTAAGCACACGTGAGTCCACTGACAACTAGATATCTCTCTCTCTCTCTCTCTCTTTCTGTCCCTATAAATTACTCTCTATTTAACGATCCGATAATTATCTCGGTTGAATACTTTGAGGGTCCGAGATTGATCGATCAATCGATGATCGATGTCATTTCAAATTTAAATCCCTCCCTCTTAATTTTTTGCCTTTTGAAAAAAAAAAAAAAAATTATTAAACAAGAAGCCGACATCAACTCTTTGATGGCTCTATCTGGGAAAATATCAAAAATTAATTGTAAAAAATAATTTGGGTGTGGAAAATTCTTTTTTTAAGAAACTTAATTTTTTTTCACACGAAATTTTTTGCGGAACATTTTTTCCTTTGCGGAACCAAAGTTTTCCATCCTGCGGAAAAATTTGTTGCGCTGATATCTGTATATCCCTATATATGTATATGTGTTTGGGAAATTTCGGGAGGGGGGGCCCGGGCCCCCTCGGCCCCCCCCTTATATACGCCCCTGATGTAATATATATATAGAGAGAAAGTATTGGAATCATGTCAAAAATTCGATGTCGAGATTTTGATGGATCTTCACGTTTTGAGGTCCCCTGAATCAAAAAAAGTGGTTTTCGCGACATGGTCTGTCTGTGAGTGTGTGGGTGTGTGTTCAATTTTAAGCATGAAGGAATTCAGCTAGGAGGTTGAAATTTTATATTTAAGTTAGATACCCCCATGGGACGTGACACGAAGCTTTTGAACAAAATCGGCCAAAGAGTACTAGTACTTTAGTGATGTACTTTTTCAGTTTTTTTCAATTTTCTCAAACGATTTTGTTTAAAATTCATTAATTAATTCTTTTTTAGATGCTCTATAAAATATATATTCTCATTTTGCTCTTGAAATCTTCTGAAGCAGTCTTTACCCTTGTACTTCATAGGAAAGATAGGAGAAATGGTTGCCATGGTAACAAAAGATAAAATTCCTATGTTTATAAATTTTACATCTTGAATTCTAATATATCGGCGGGCCGGCGGGCCTGGCAAGAAGAAGAAACAACAGCCACCAAGATCACTGTTGTGAAGCAGCGCCAAGTGGTGCTGAAAATCGGGATAGGTGGCCCCCAAAAAACAAGACCATGGAACGCACGCCGGAAGCCATCGATATATGTATCTAAAATAAATAATAAATATTTATATAAGTCAAATGGCCTCTGCAGCCGAAATGACTTTAAAAAAATATATATATATATATATATATATATATATATATATATCGGCGGAAACTAAATATATCTCGACATAAGAGAAGTTATGTGCTGTGCGATCAGTCACACCAGATTTTTTATATACAGTAAATAAAAAAATATTTCAAATTTTTCTTTTTTTAAATAAAGTGCGATAAAATGATAAGAATTTTCAGAATTGTTGTTCAAATGCAGCATATATCTATTTATTGGTGAATCAATTATGAAATCCGTTAAACCTAGGAATATATAGGCCTATATATTTTCTTTTGATGGTTACATCAGCAGTCCATCTGTCTCTTACAGAAAATCAATTTGTCATCATTTATATATTCCTAATTTAACGATTTTTATCAATGTTAATAATATATATTTTCCATTTCCGTTTCGACATGTCTTTTCAATTTTATTTCCGCTCTTATTGCAACTTCCTCTCGTCTCTTTGTTAAATATAAATAAATAATAAGTAGATAATGTCAAAAGAAAGAATAAATTTGTTTTTTTTTTAATTTGAACAATTTAAGTACAAGTAAAATAATAAATTCAAAAAAAAGGTAACACAAAAATTTAAGTAGAATATGTATCAATAAAAAAATTTATAATATAAGCTGTTTTATGCTTATTGTTGTCAGTTAAATACCGAGACAGTGAAATGCTACTGGTTCACTGGGGGGCCTCGTCAAACAATCACCTCGAAACTAGATACTGTACTGTATTTGTGATGCGGAAAGGGAAAAGGGAACTTTTGTTGGCTAAGTAACCCGAAATGCAAAAACCCGAATAATTAAAAAACAAAAATGATACTCAAGAAAAGCTCTTATTTATCATAAAATTTTGTTCTTGAATTTGATAATTATTTTGTTTTATAGTTTCGTAAATAATTAACCGATTTGAAGGAATGAATGATTTTTGGAAAATTAAAGTAAGTAGGGGAGACTGTTGTACCTTGGACCACTTTTTACATTTTATTTTTTTACGCCAAAGTTTTTTGAAATTATAATACTTGAACAGGATCCAGCCATAGTTTAAACCTCTCAGAACAACATAAGATATTGATAAATTATATATTTGTATAACTTTAGACAAGATAAATTAAAATCTATTGATATGTAAATTGGTCCATGGTACACGATGTTCGTGTACCTTGGGACAGACCTCTTGTACCCTTTATAGAGATTAATATACATATTCGGCATATCCAGGCATTCTTATTTAAGCCATTTGGTATCCAAATTGCTTAAATAAAATCATCGGACTGCCTGGGGTCCGAACCCGCGACTTTTGGCATACGAGGTTAGCACGCTAACCTCTACACCAAACCCCGAGGGCCCTACAAGCATTCTTCTTCATCACTGTCCTCGTTATCAGTGGATACAAGGCTTAACGCTTCATCTGAATCAGAGGAGGAGCTTGATTTCTGCACAACACATGCGTTACAACGTCTTGGACCAGCGGTCCAAGGTACACGATGACGTTTGTATCCAAGGTACACGATGGTCTCATTTTAAGCAAAAATGGCCACCTACAAGTAAATACCTAACCAATTTTCAAAACAGAGTGAGCATTTTACTCACCAAAAAATGCGTTATCCACGTAGTCAGTTAGTAGAAATGCTAGTACCAACTTCCCGGAAGCACGGACATTCAACCGACAAACGAAAATTTTACTTTTACTATTAAAATAAGACTTTTGCTACGCAAAACCGAAAACAGAAACTGACAGCTGCAAAACTCAACCTGTGCACTGGTTTGACCACAGTGGTTAAAAGGGATCACCCGGAGTCAGCTAGGTTGCATCACTTACTAGATAAGTGGACTGGTCCAAGGTACACCATGTCCAAGGTACAACAGTCTCCCCTACTACAGAATATCGTAAATACTTTTGTGCATTCACGGATTGTAAAAAATTTATGGGGTATCTAAATTAAAAAAAAAAACTGAAAAATTCGATTTTTCTAAACTTTTTAGAAGTGTTTTGCACTACTAAAATCACCTCAGATTGTATTGAAACTGGAATATTTCTATGATTTTAACTATCTACATATATTTATGGCCTTAAAAAATTCTTGAAAATTCAAAATTAGAACCACTTTTAAACAAATTTTCTATTTTTTTTTCGGCATCTAAGGCCATTTAGAACCCATCGCTATTTATTTCAAATGATTGGTAGTCAATGTAAATGAAATAAATTTTTCTCGCTTGGGACGGGAAGCTAACCCGGGACCCCGTCACGAGAAGCTAAAGTCTTCTCCCTGAGCCACGGGTCGCGGGCAAAATTTTCTATTAAAATTTATTTTTCTCTATACCTCTAAAACTATAACTGATAAGGCCTAACTGATAGTATTTTTTATATCAGCGCTACCCATATACCATTACTCAAGAATAGCTCACAATACCCCGGAAATTTATTTTATTACACAGTTGAATGTAAAATTTTATTTTGATGATAATGTTGTTTTCTAAATTTTATTTTTTTAAATTTATATATTTTTCATTCGCCCGGGTCTCTGGGCCCCTTGAACTGCTGCGTCCCCCCGCCCCCTCCAAGCATTGAGGGGTCTGCGGGGGTGTTATCTACCCCCTGCTTGATATATGGATCCTGTTATGCATTAGTGTGTCAAGCGCCAAAAAATTAAAAATTGAGTTAAGAACGGAATATTGTTTCAAATGGTATAGGCCCTAATTAATAGTATTTTTTATGAAATAGGCTATGTCCTAAAAAAATTTATATTTAATGTTACTTGAACAATTGACAAAAAAAATTATATACAGTATAATCCAACAAAAAACTTTAATGTTGATTTTCTCAAAACTCGGTAGGTGGCGCTTGACACACTAATGCGTAACAGGCAAGGGCGGATACAAGGGGTAATTACCCCCCCCCCTCCCCGAGATTTGAAAAAATACCTTTTTTTGCAATAAAATTTATTTTTCACGTAAAATTTTAAAAATTAATACTTAAAAATTTGATTTGTATTTATATTCTGGCAAACAAGTACAGTATGCGCCTTTAAATTACTGAAATTAAGAAAAAATAGTGTGCTGTGCGACAAGTCACTCCAAATTACCCCCCCCCCCCGAGAAACACCTCTGGATCCGCCCTTGGTAACAGGATCCATATATACCTGAATATATATATATAGCATTTTCAAATCAAATACAAGAATTTTTAAATAAAATTCTATTTTGTGGAATAACCATAGATTTATACCAATTGTAATTGAAAGCGTCTCTGCAAAATGGTTTTTAAATTGAGTAAAATCCCTATAAATTAAGTTTAAATTCATTAGAAAACTTTAGCAAGTAGTGGTCTCTTTATTATAAGTATAAAAATTTCTAACAAGAAAAAAAAATCTTCACTAATTTATAAAATTAATCCGTTTATTTTTCTTCTCAATGCTTTCTTTTGATAAAAAAAAAAAACCTAATCTTTTAGTTTGTTGTTGTCAAGAGTCGGTCGCATCGAGGAATAAAAAAAAAGGAGAAAAAAAAAAGAAAATATTCCATTTGAATGAAAGAATACACAGAGAGAGATTCTTTCTTTTCACTAAATTTGATTCCCTCCATTTGGGGGGGTGAAGTTTTTTTTTTTATTTTTGTTGGTCACTTGTTAGAATTTTTTGGGAGTCACATCGATGAATAGGCAAGAATAGAAAAAAGTCTAGCTATTTATTAGTGAAAGAGCGAGAAGACAGTGTTGTCACCCAACTTAAAACATTTATTTGGGTTCTTAAAAAGAAGAAAGAATAAATAAATAACAGTATATGTCTGATGTGACTGGTGAAAAAGTATTGGCCGGTCGGTGGGTCTTTGATAATCAAAAACAAAAAAAATTAAAATATAATTAAATAAATCTTTGTTTTATATAAATTACTGTTGGTCATTTAAGCCAGTCAAGGAGGTGTAGCAGACCAAATCCTAGCTCAAGGGCGGATCCAGAGGTGTTTCTCGGGGGGGGGGGGGGTAATCTGGAGTGACAGGTCGCACAGCACACATTTTTTTCTTAATTTCGGTAATTTAAAGGCGCATTCTGTACTTGTTTGCCAGAATATAATCAAATTTTTAAGTATTAATATTTAAAAATTTACATTAAAAAATAAATTTTTTGCGAAAAAAAGTATTTTTGCCTTTTTACTTTCTCTTACCCTATATATTGAAATATAAATACAACAAAATAAACAAATGTATAAAAATGTGTCACCATATTATAAAAAATAAATAATTTTAAAAATCTGGTATGACTGGTCACACAACACCACAACTTTCTCTTACCTTCGGTAATCGGAAGTTGTGTTATGTGCTTGCACACCAGATTTTTCGTGTCGACATATATTTAGTTTCCGCCAGTATGATACTTTTGGATTCAAGATATAAAATTTATAAACTTAAAAAAATATTTATATTTTGATACAATGGCAACCATTTCTCCTATCTTTTCTATGAAGTACAAGTGTAAAGTGGCCTTCAGAAGACTTCAATGACAAAATGAGAATATAAACTTTAAAGAGAATCTAAAAAATAATTGATTTTTGAATTTTAATCAAAATCGTTGGAGCGAATTTTGAGAAAATCGAAAATAAACTGAAAAAGTGCATCAGTAAAGCACTCTTTGGCCGATTTTGATTAAAAGCTTATTTTCACGCCTCAGGGGGTTGTCTAATCTAAATATAAAAATTCAACTTCGTAGCTAAATTCTTCCATGCTTAAAATTGAACACAGACAGACCAGGTTGAGAAAACCACTTTTTTGGATTCAGGGGACCTCAAAACGTGTATATCCGACAAAATCTTGACATCGAATTTTTTGACATGAATCCAATACTTTCTCTCTATATATACATAAATATAATATATATGTATAGGTAAGAGGAAGTAAAAATTATTTCCAATCAATTGAAATCAATAGGTTAAATGTGGTAAATGTACAGTGAGGGACAATATTAAGTCGCACCCATGCGTTTTCTACTTGTGATTATTTCATTGTTTTTAAAAAAAATAGGATTTATTTTTTAATGGAAACTTTCATGGTTCAAATTTAGAAAATTTCCAATAAAGATTTTATAAAAACAATGAAATAATCACAAGTAGAAAACGCATTGGTATTGTCCCTAACTTTAGAGAATAAAGAGAATAATGGCTATAGATTGACAATAAATTTGAGCCGAAAAGACTCAAAATTCAATAAATAACCAGGGGATTTATTTTTGCCAGCTCCTGTCTTTCTTGATTATAATTTTAAGGAAAAAAATTGTTACCCTTAAATTGAGTATTATTTCTTATTACAAATTTTATTCACCTGTTTTTCTTCGTTTTATTGAAATTTTAACACCATGGAAATTATTTCTCAATTGTGACGATTTTGAGTCAAGGAGATAAATCAACTCTTTGAAGGCAGACAGCATAGGTTCAAATCCATTGCAAAAATTTATTGATGACTCCTTCTGGAAAAAGAGAAGAACACATATTATTCAAATGAAAACTACAACTTGCCAGTCTTTTATTGTAAAGTATAATTAAACTTTAAAAACTCGCACTTCACGGAGAGTAACATGCATGTTAAAGGATATCAAGTTAACAAAAAGTAGCAAAATGATTTTATATTTAATAGAGTGATTATTAAGCTAACGAGGCATCAAATCATTCTCGTTATTAATGTTTTTACTTTTTTCTATGATTATCTATTAATAACACATTCATCAAACAACAGGTGTGTGCCCTTAATGAAGAGAAAACAGACTCCCTTTAATTACCATGTAATTTAGATATAAAACGATTAGCCCCCAGGAAGAGAAAGAACCAGGACTACCCTGTAATTGAAAAAAAAGCAAAATATTAAATAAATAATTAATATTTCAATAAGCGATTAATTTCGTGGAGAACCTTGTTATGGTTTTTTTATTTTTATTTTTTTTTGGTAATTCTGAAACGCAAATTTCAATATGGTAATGGCCGTTTGTGAAACGCTTTTTTGTTCTCTCTCTTTTCGCATGAAAAAGGGAGGGAAATGAAAAAAAAAAAAGAAGGAAGGGAGGAAAAGAATAACCCGATAATCGTCAGTCTGGATCATATTACCTCACAACCACCGATAAATGGTTTGTGGTTAAAGCAACAATTAAATAATTTAAACAAAAAAAAAAAAAAAACAAGGAGTTGATTGGAAATTGGGGACACTTTGTGATTGACTCATTTGATTTTATTTAATAAAAAGTTAATTAATAAAAAAAAAAGTAAATAAATAAAAATATTTTTTTTAAAGCTGGGGGAGGGAAAAAAGAAGAAAATTGTTTTTCAAATGTTGACATTTCGAGAGACATTATCGGAATCACCGAGGAAGGAAGGGGGGAGGGGATTCATTTCTAAATTAAATTAAAAAAAAAATATATTGCAAATATTCTAGAAAAAATACAAATGAGAAAAAATAAAAATTGGGATCAAATGTTGATCATCACTGGTAAATCATTTCCCCATCCCCTAGATATCTACAATATAGAATCGTTTGAAAATTTGAGTGCAGTTCTCCTGCAGCGCTATACCTGGCTCTGTTGGAT